>JBBMEG010027408.1:0-22500 GCA_037832605.1 Cyclanthera cordifolia
TATATATTTATATATATATATATTTATATATATATGAAAGATAGATTACAAACTTTATGCCCTTAAAAAGGCAAATGACAGATATGACCATTGGTCACCAAACATATGTATACTAGCAAAAAAAAAAAAAAAAAAAAAAAAAATCCTTAAAGCACTTCTTTTTTTTAAGCATGGCAAACCATTTGAGATTCCTCCAATTCAATTCCTTGTTGAGCAAGTCTCTTGTCTTTGTAAACATACCATTTTGCACAAATCAAATAAACCCCCAAATTCAAAGCACTCAAAATTGCCAAAAGCCAATAGAAATTGTAAAGCTTTCCTTGGTTTAGATTGTCAGCCAACCATGGCTTCTCATCACCTGTTATTTTGTGCACAATTGTCACCAAAATTGAGCTTAAAAAAAACCCTAATGACAATGTGCTTAGAAACAGCCCTGTGCTCATTGTCTTCATCCCCTTTGGACATTCCCTTAAGAAAAAGTCAAGCTGCCCTATGTATGTAAATGCCTCCCCTGACCCCACCAGAAAGAATTGCGGGATCAACCAAAACACGCTCAACCGAACGTCCGCGGTCGAGTTTATTAGACCCTGTGAACTTGCTACGCTCAGCCGCTTCACCTCCGTTAGAGCTGAAGCTACCATTGCGAGCATCGCCATGACTAAACCAACACCTATTCGTTGTAATGGGGTTAGACCTTGAGGGTTTTTTAGAAGCTTTCTTGCGATGGGGACGATGACTCGATCGTAAATAGGGACGGTTACGAGAATGCTGCCTACGAAGAAGACGGTGAGGGAGGCGGCGGGAATTTGAAAGGATTTTCCGATGCGACGGTCCATGGTTGTCGCTTGTGAGACGGAGAAGGTGGTCATTTGGGCATAGACTGTCCAAAACATGATGTTTGTTGCCCAAATGGGCAGCATTCTTATCACCATTTTCACTTCTTCTACATCAGTTATGGTTGATATGTTCCATTTATTCATTAATATTGTAATATTAGTTCCCTTTTCTAGATCTCTTATCGCTGCTTTGTCCAAAAATCTGCATTAATATGAAAACAAATAATAAATAATTAAGGAATCTTGTGATATTTAGGAGGCTAAAAAACATTTAATTATCAATTGGTTTGAAGATCTTAATTAGAGTTTGCCTTTTTCAATCCTAAATACATTATATACACATTCAAATATCATTTTGGTTCATATACTTTGAGATCATAATTCCATTTGAATTTCTAGAATTTCAAAAATTCATGTTCACAAACTTTAATGTTTCTTTCATTTCGGTACATGCGCTTTCAAATTTGTCTCATTTTAATCATGAACTTTCAAATGTTTAATTTTAGTTACTAGACTTTCAAAATAAACTAAATTTGATTCTTAATTATTGAAAAATTTTGGAAAAAAACTTACCATCATTCTCTAAAAATAAAAAATAAAAAAAAATTACATACTTTCTTTACTTCTATTAAATTTATTAGCCATTCTTGAATCAATTTCAATAAATATTAACATAGAAATCAATTTTTAACTTCTTAATTAAGATTAAAATTAAAATTTTGAAAGTGTAGAAATCAAAATTAAATAAATTTAAAATTTCATGACTCAAATTAAACTTTTAAAAATTTAAAAAACAAAACAAAACAAAAATATGATAAATTTTAATTTAAAACAATAGTTTTTATTGAGAATTAGATTCAATTTTTCAAAGTATATGATATGAATGTTTTGAAAAAGAGTCAACTAACATCATATGTATGATCTGATAACTAATATCGTACTATTTTTTAATCTTAATCACAAATATGATTGAATTTGAAAAGGAGATTCTTATCTCCAATGATAATTTCTTTTTCTCTAAATTGAGGGAGAGGAATCACAAATTTTATATATTATCAAATAATATAAAAATCAAATATAAAATTAAATTAGATTACCATCCATTAATTAAATAAACAAGCGACCACCCAAGTTAATTATGAAAGGTTGAATTTAAGAGGGAAGGAAACATCATAATTAGGTTAAAAAAATTAAATAAAAGAGATACCGTTCGTTTTACAATAAGATTCTTCGGTGGTGAATAAAGGTGATTTAAATGCTCCACACTAATTGAGAATCTAGAGAATCCAACCACACTTTTTCTTTTTTTTTTTTCTTTTTTTTTTTTAATTTCGAAAAAGTATGTCCCCCAATATATATTTATATATTATATTAATTATTGAGCAATCACAAATATAAATAATTAAATTACTTTCCATTCATATTTCAAAACTTACTTCTACCTATTTAATTTGTCTATGGTTTACGAATAACGCAAGAACTAAATTTTATTTTTTTTCAAATCATAAACACTAAATTCTATATTTCTTCAAATTCGAGAGACTAAATTTTGATATTTCTCCAAATTCATAGAAACTAAAGTCGAGATTTTTAAATCATAAAAACTAAAGGCTAACTTATTTTATATTTACCTATCAATTTTTATTAACGTTCACTTTTGGTTAATTGTATTAATTTTGTATCGATTATTTTATTATTTAATCGACTATAATGATTTTTACTCTGAACTTTTGTTGGACTCAAGTTTGACTCTTACATATAGACATGGCTCTATTTACTTCATTTAATTTAAGAATGATTATCAAAATATTATTAATGACTTTTTAAGTGTGTTATAAAATTTTAGAAAATAAATTGTAATTTTTAAAATATAGACTATGTTTTAATATTCTTTTAATTATGTACATGAAATTTAGATTTTTTTTTTTTTTTTAATAATTAAAAACCGTTATTATGCTAAATAGTTTTTTTTTTTTTTTTTTTTTTTGCAATATGAGTAATGGAACTCGAACTTGTAATAATTTTAGTACAAAATGTTGTTCATTTAGATATTTTACTTAAACAATCACTTAATTGAATTGAATTGAATTGAATTGACATTATAAAATATCTTTCAATTATTCATTGATATTTTGTAGGGGTATATCAATCCAAATATTTCACATCGTATATTCTACTTGAGAAAATTATTATAAACAAACAAAAATCGAACTTTATTTTATTTTTGTAAAATTAGTTTGTTTTGTGTTTTTAATATAAAAAAATTGGATGTGTTTAATAACTATTTTATTTCTTTTATTATTAAAAATAATAGTCAGAAGCAATTGCTTTCCTGTTTTGTTTAACTACAAAATTATGAATAAAACATTTAATGATTTCATTGGAATTTTTTTGTTTCAAAACTCAATATCTAAACAAAAACTATTATGGGTGCTTTATTTCTCAATTAAAAAAAACACACAAACAATTTTGGTAAGTTTTATTATTATTATTTTTTAATTAAGTTGAAAATATTTTTTTCAAATAATAAAAATAAATAGAAGTCATTTTAGACTCAAACCACTAATCGAATAGATATTAATATATCACTAATGTCAGTTGAATTATGTTTGTTTTGGTTAGGATTGATGTACTTCAATAAAAAAAACTCATCTTACGTTAAATAATCATTTAAAGAATATAAAAATTAATATATATTTTTCTATATTTGTAATGTATTTAGAATTTGTTCAAGAATCAAAATAAAACAGGTGCAAACATTAGAACACAAAGTCTTTTTTCACTATTGCCATTTTAAAAGACAGACAAAATGCAGGAGCAAGTTTCTCATAAATTAGATCAATCACTTTAATTATGTAATTTTAAATATATAACTATGATAATTATTCAAAGCCTATCTTTGGAGTATTCTCCACCAATCATGTCCATTATCACATATATAAATTATTTATGCAATTTTTTATTTTTATTTTATTTTTTCTCCAAGTGCTGAAAAGCTATAAAATCAAAACCTTACTCGTCAATTCCAAATTTTAATCACTAAATATAAAATTTAAATAGGAATTATTTTTTTTTGTTTGATATATATTTTAAATTTAAATCCATATTTAAGTTAACAAAAAGGTTATTTTACTGGTTTTTTATTTAATTAACACAAGCACAAAAAAAAGATGGGCAATAAATTAAATAACTAACCTGAACTGTTTGGAACGGGGAAGTTTCTGCTTCTTCATCTGACCATGTCCTTCGTTTTCAAAGTCATCAATGTCGAAAAGAAACGACGCATCCGATGGTAAATCGTTGTGTCGTTTCCTCCAAGCAGCAACGAAAACGGTAGCGAACTGTGTCAACGGGCTACCGACCAGCTTCTTGAACCGATATTTTCTAGTACCCGAGACGAACACAACTAAACTGGTGACAATGGCACAAGCACATATGCCGTAGCCCCATTGCCGTCCCAAGTTGTCCTGAACGTAGACGAGGACCGTCACGGCAGTGAGCGATCCAATGCTTATAAAGAAGAAGAACCAGTTGAAGAAGTTGCTCATTCTAGCCCTTTCCTCCTTGCTTGTTTCATCAAACTGGTCGGAACCAAAGCCCGAGACGCTCGATTTCAAGCCACCGGTACCAAGGGCGATTGTGTAGAGAGCGACGTAGAGGATCGTCAGCTGAAACTCGGTGGCTGGAGCACAATGCGGAAGCAACGTCGCGGCCGTGCAACTCGGCGGTCGGAGGGAAGGGATAATGGTAGAAATTGTCAAGATTATAACACCCTATTCAAAAACAGAATTAAGTTGATATATTTTTTTTAATTCAGTATTAAATCTCCAAATGCAAAATTTTGAAATTAAAAAAAAAAAACAAAAAATGAAATATTTTTACAGTTGCTTGAACGGCTGCAAAGATGGCGATGGTGAGGTACCTAAAAGCATGAAAATGTAATATTCTAAGTGAGACAAAAATAAAATAAAGATAAAAGGAAAAAGGAAATAAATATCCTTTTAATTAACATTCAAATATTATAAAGTTAGAATACTCACGTGCACGTAAATAATTGAGACATTCTAAAAATTAAAAAAATAAAAATGAAAATAATAATAAGAAAGGTTAGAATTTAATTAGAATTTAAAAAAGAGAACCTTCCAATAAATGTATCAGCAATGAAACCACCAAGAAGACAAAGCATGAAAGAAGCGCCAAGAAAGTTGGTGACAATATTGGCAGAATTGGCATTTCCCAAATGCATGGTTGCTGTCAAATATGTCACCAAATTCACTGCAATTCCTAGTGTTGTTAGCCTCTCTACAGCCTCACCTCCAAGAATCATGGCTGCTGCAGTCCAACCACCGGTTTTCGAGCGGTCGGCCGCGCGGCCTTTATAGTCCCATGCATCTGAAAGAGTTGCTTTGCCAGCTTGGGTCTGATCAGGGGAGGAGTTCATGCCTTGAAAATGGTTTTCTTTTTTGTGTGGTTTCAGCAGAGAGGAATGGGGGGGTTTTATAGTTGTGGAAAATGATCGAAAAAAAGGTCAAAATAGTAGTGAGATTTATTTAATTATTTTTTTAAAAAATTTGAGGTACCAGTCTCATCGTCGTTTGTCCCACATTGAAATGGTTAGAATTGTTCAATATATATACAAGATAAAGCGAGTTATTTTTCCGCCAATTGATTTTGAGACGAATATCACACACTTTTTAATAATTTTAATCATTAAATTTTTAAATATTTAATTTAAACTCAAAACATTCAATAAAAATGAAATTTGGTTCAGAGTGGGGAAATCTTGTTTTTTTTTTCAAAAACACCATATTTCTTTTACAAATTATAAAAACATGTTGATATATTTTCTTTAGTTATTTAATTTATTGAATCAATTTCAACTAATTTAATATAAAATAATAATTGAAATCAATTTTATTTTATTTTATTTTTAGTTTAGGAACTAATGAGATATTTTAAAGTCTAGGAATTACAATTGAAAAATGGGAATTATTTTAATTTTATTTAATTATATATATATATATTTTTTTAAGTGAAGTGACTGATAGCAGAAGCAAAAGGCAAAAGAAGATATTCGGAGGGCATGTGAGGTAGAAACATGATGAAGAAACACCACTAAAACGGGTTGATTTAGATTTTAGAATATAATTTGGCAATGCTTTGATAGTCTAAAAGTAGAACTTTTCTTCATCTACAATATTTATTTCAATCATTTTTCTCTATATTAGGTTTAATGGACATTCCGGATCAATGTTATTTAATAAATTTTCAAATTGCATTCTTAAATAAAACTAGTATTTTTCAAAAACTATTTTTGTAAGCGATTTAAAATTTTATTATTTAAAGAACAAATAAGAAAAAAAAAATTGAAAAGAGGAGAAAAATAGAGTAAAATCAAAATAAATAAATAAACTACCACACGACATAATAGGTTGCTCATAACAATTGTTTCTCATAGTGGAATAAGGTATGTTTGGTGCACAAATTAAGTTTATAAAGTTGAAGGGTTTAATCTATATTTTAGTATTGAAGATGTTAAGTTAAGCTAAATTAAGTTACGTTTATTGTTGTTAATTTGATGTAGAGATTAAGTTTAACTGAATGTTTAAGTTATATTTGACATGTATGTTAAATTAAGTTGAGTTTTAATTTAAGAAAAATTACATTTTTTGTTCCTAAGTACCAGTTTGATCTCTACATTTCAAAAATTTTTACCCAAAACATTTCAATAATATTCATTTTTGGTCTCTACATTTTAAAATTAAACACTTTTACTCCGATCATTTTGATATTTTAATAATGCTCACTTTTAAAACTAGTTATCTTGCAATATACCGAAATGAGCCTTAATTAACAATATGAATCAAATAAAATAGCTTCTAAGGTCTTACGTTAAATTTGGCAATAGTTTAAAGCAGTCCATTTCTATCCAATCTACCTTTCATTAAATGAAATATGCTTTATTCTTCAGTAATACAAATCACTGATCCATACTCAAACACGCTTAATTTGATTCATAATATTGCACTAAAACATGCATCAACTAATACCATGAACAATCGTGCATAGCCCGAGTGCACCATATAATCTTCAACTAACAACATGACTATACTCTTAAATAAGTGAAACACAACTAACAATCTCACACCACACTTTCAAATAAGTAAACACAACTAACAAGCTCACACCACACTTTCAAATAAGTAAACACAACTAACAACTCACCATGTATTCTTAAATGATCAGTGAAAAAAGATTAGCAACTCACTATGGACTTTAAAAGAAGCGAAACACGACTAGCAACTCACCATACACTCTCAAAGGAGTGAAACACGGCGGCTAGCAACTCATACTGCAACTTCAATGAGTGAAACACTGCTACTAACTCATACTGCACTCACAAATAAGTGAAATAGAATGAAACATTGTTAGCAACTCACACTACACTCTTAAAGAGTGAAACACTGCTATCTGCTCACACTGCACTCTTAAGAAGTGAAACACCACTATCAACTCACATTGCATTCTCAAATGAATTAAATAACACAAACAACTCACACTGCATTCTCAATGGAGTGAAATACCCAATAGTAACTCACACAACACTCCAAAGATGATTGAAACACTGCTAGCAACTCACAATATTGCATGTTACAAGAGTGACACACATCTAGTGACCCATCTGCACGTTTAAAGGAGTGAACCACAAATTTAATAACTTGCACTAATTTCCTAAACATTGATCTAACAAATAAAAGTGTAGAAAGAATAGATTCGTAATTACTTATCTCTAAGAAGAGGTAGAAAAGTATGCATCACCTAATACTTTGATGTTGAGCTCCAAGAACCTCTAGACGATGGAACGAAAATAGAAGAAGAGCGAAACGATGTCACTTTATTTAAAAACGAAAAATCACATCATTTAAGTTTTGCACGTCGCACCCAACACATCAACACCATTGTCTTTGTTTCGAACCGAAACGAAAATGTTTTCTAATTTTATTGGATTTGTTATTTAATCTGACATTTTTTTATGTTTAGACTTGATACAATGAAATCAAAATATGTTAAAATTTAAAAGTGGGAAAACGTTTCTTTTTGGAATTTTGGGAAGTATATAACTTTAATAGAAAGGTTAAATCGAGACTAAAAAGGGATAACGATGTGGATAAGAATAAAAAATCTACCATTAATTAAGAATATAACACAGGGTATGGATTATTGACCAAATTCTTCTTCCACATTCTATTAAATAATATAGGAAAATAATTATAGTTTTTCAAAAAAATAAATAAATATAATTATTGTATTCATAAATATTTTCAAATATTTTTTTAATATTATATTAATAATTATAAATACAAATATTTTAAAATTTATGTATATTTATTATTATTTTTGTGAGAAGAGAACATTCGTTACAATTTTTCAATAATATACTCCATTCCTAGCTTGTCTAACCATCTAAATGATTACACATATAATTTCGGTATATATAATGAAAAACAAATATCCTTTTTTCTTTTATAAATTAATGAAATTTATCCGCAGAAATTCTTTGAAATATGTTATGCTACGATTATTGAGTTATAAGAGTTTTGCTGCCTAAATTTATCAATGAGTTGGCCAATAGTAAAGTATTCTGTGGTAGTTTGAGTGGAATATCCTCAGAATATTGATTATATAAATATCTATGTATATATATTTATTTATTTATTAATTTATATATTGACTAGATGTTATATTAGCATTTTATGACATTTTTTTAACCCAAAATTTATGTTTAGTTGGTCAAATCTAAAAAGAAACTGTCATTTAAATGTAGATTAACTAACACCAATAGTAACACAAATGAGTCGGTTGATGACATGTTGGTTTAATTGATTGGTTATATTCAATCTCGCAGTAAACATTCGACTTCATGTCGTGTGCGCCACGTGACTTTCGATGTCTAAGTTAGATTCGAATGAGAGTTCATTAATGTAATTTGAGAATAATTTAGAGCTAACCTACTCTAGTTATATTTTGACATCTAATAGGAAGATCAAGGCGTAACCACCTCCCATCCTCCATCGATTTTCTGGATCACGGATGATATTCTTGAGATTTTCTTGGGAGATCTTCGAAATTTAGGCCCCTTGTCATCGCATAGATCGAGCTGCTAAATGGGTGGGACTACACCTATATAGTAGAATTTGACAGCGATTCCATGGGACCGGAGTCAGATGGGAGTACTCGTCGACCCCGAGTGGGTTGGGACTCAAACCGAGAACACGACCTCAGGGGTTCGCTAAGGGTCCAAGAGGGACAAATTGGAAGCTCGGGCATTGGACCAGGCACCACTTGAGAGACATATAGGAGATCGGGTCGGAAGATACCTGACCTAGACCCATGTGGGCCTAAGTCGGGTAAAGCTTGAGCCTTCAAAGGCTCTGGGTGCACCCGAAGCCCCTCTTGGCCTCTTTCGAGTGCTTTTTAGCCTCCCCGGGCACATTCATCGTGCATTCTCGCCTTCTTCGTGCTTGGATAATGCTCTCCTTGGATTTTCAAGCCTCACAAGTCCTCAAAAATTCCCTCACAGCATTAATGTTCAAAATTCTTATCTTTTGAATTCGATTAGGCAAAACACAAAAGAAATGTCTCTACATTTCACGTTTTGGTTAATTTAAATTGAATTTTGGCATAATTCGAATCTACTTTGTCTATTCACATATATGTGTGTGCGCGGTGCAATCCAAGAAATTAACCTAGGCCTTCCCAAACCACAATATATTAGTAAATAATAATTAAAAAATAAATAAAATAAAATAAAATAAAAAAGAAAGAAAGTTATGAAAGAGGTCTTAAATAATATCCAATTCACCAACTTGTTTGACACATTTATTAAAATTGAGAAATGTTGCTATAAACTGTGAGAAAGTCCTAAAATCTTTTGGTTTTACGTTATCGTTTTAAAAATATATATAGTACATATAATATCAAATCTTGAAAAATTTTGTAACAAACATCTATAATATTTTTAAGTAACATCTTAAATATCTACTAACAGAATATCTCTAATATTTATTATTTCCTAAAATAAATTACATTTCCATGTTTATTTTGTTGTTAGCTAACTCATTTCCATTGCGTACACTTTGTATAAATACTTCATAGTGAAAGGAATAAACATATCGGAAGCTAGAATTTTACAGTGTATTTTCAACTCGGTATCAGTTGTTTCTTAACACAAAGTTTCCGACGCTTCATCTTCTCTCTGTTTGTTTTTCTATGATTATTCTGGTTGAATTTTTGATCAAATATTAAAAGTAGATTATCTCAAACCAGAAAGATGCAGGTAAGTAGTATGCTCGACAACGAGTGTGGGTAATATAAGTTTTGAAGAGAGTGTATATGTAATTGAGATCGAGAAGAAAATTTTGTGTGACTGTAGCAATTTTTCACATGGTGGAAATTTCTTTCCGTTAGTGGTTTTTTTGTTTTTTCTTTTTAATTTCTCATTTATTTTCTGCTTATTAATTTGGGAAGGATTTTTCCGACAATTCTTTCTCTTGTATGCCATGGAGGTTGGTTAATTAAGTATCGACTGCATCCTCTAAGAATGTCCGACCAATGATTGATAATAATGTCATATTCTTAAATCACTTAATTTTATCTTCTTTCTCCACTTCTTCTCTTCTACTCTCCAAGCCCAGAATCCAAACACCTCTTCAGAGATAGAAGTCTGTGGTTGTCGAAAATCCGAAAAGTTCAAGGAACGAAAATATGAATTAAAAGAAAAAAAAAGAAGAAAATATTGTATTTTTATTTAATTATTTGAATATCTTCTTCTTCAAAGTCATTAACAATTATTCAAAATGTACTAACTTTGTATGCTTGTTGATCAAATATAGTATCTCTGTTTCCAAGAAAAAAAATATATATATATATATATATTGAAAATGCAAGTTAATTAGTATAATGAACCTTTTTTTCTAATATTCTACATATAATAATAACTCATATCTATTTTTATAATAATTTAATCGTTGTTGAAATGAATCCGAAAATATATATAAATTCAATTTTTGGTAATTACTTATCTCAAAATGAATTGATTTTAAAGGTGAAAAGAAATTAACAATAATTTGAAGTTAGCTGGTTTTGGGCTGATCAAATCCAGTAGGAGGTAAACTACTTTTTTCTGTTGGCTGATCAATTTCAGGTTTCAACCAAGTGGACAAGAAAAAGACAGAGAGAGTTAGACAGCCCATATTTTTAACTTACTCTTGTCTTGAACTTTGGTCTTTAATTTGTTTTCTCTAAGTTTAGCTCGTGAGTTGTGGTTACATTCTCATTTGTTTTCTCTGTCTCATACATAGGGCTTTGATTTGGATAATTCGGTACTATATTATATAATACGAGGTTCTTATCTAATCAATGATCTCTAAATTATCATGCATTGCAAATTTCACTGAATTCTCTAGTTCTAAGCTTCTCTAGATATCAAAATGTAACAAATTTAGACAATTATGACTAGAATTAATGCTCATATTAAAGACTTAAATAACTCTCTAAATGAAAGTTATCATAACGTTCAAACGTTCATAATCAATATCTCAAACAACAAGCACTTTGACCAAGCTCCTAGGTGTCAGGTCGGATGACCACATGCCCGAGCTGCACCATGCAGAGAAGTCTTAAGCCTATGCTAAAGACCCAAAAAACCTTCTACAGTCCGATAGCAATCTAGGTTAACCTTCTTTAGGCTAAGGAATTTGGCAAGTAGAGCACTTGGCAACCCAAGGATCACAAATCCCAATAGGTCTCGTATTCAATGTGCATGTGAGTGGATCTAACCAGCTCACCAAGGGCGACAAACCCAACCACATACCTGAAATATTCCCTAGTCTACTAGTACAAATATCTGGCAGAGCCATGAGCCTGACCAACCGACCATTCACGAAAGTTATGCAAAAAGAAACCTTGTCTCAAGCCAAGAGTGTGAGCCGGCCCACAAACTGTCCATACCCACTCTATTAGTATTCTTTATCTGATACTCGTATCTCTATCATGTTTGTCAAGGATACTAGCACGTGCTACAAATCATTGTCCATTTGGGAAATAGTGCTAAACTAGGTTCATCGTGGAACATCATTACTTAACACGCACCATGAACGAATTTTCCATTGAAACAACAACACACCAATTCTTTATGAGACAGTAGTACTAGGCTAGTTCACCGTGAAACATCATAACCTAACACGCACCTAGAGTAAGTCTCCATTGAGACGATAACATAACAAACATCAACATAACTTCTACATATTCAGTAACAATATAACAAAGTATTAATCTTAAATGCTTGGTCATAATTCATATATCAAACAATATATACAGTCATCAATCAATTAAACAAATAACAATTATCAAATTGTCATACAGCCAACCATATTATATTCATGTAATAAAAGACAAGCTGAGGATACAGTCCTTCACATTAGCCTAAATTCACGAAAGAATTTCAAGCTCCAATCCAACAAACTTTGAAGTCGGAACATGAATATATAAGGTCCTAAAAAGTTAACAGATTAAAAAAATATATTAATTTACTCATGGTCTTCCAATATTGCAATACTAAAAGAAAATATAAGAAAAAGAAAATAAAAATGGTGTGCTTAATGATTTGGTCGTCGCTTAATTAAATGTGTTGCCAACCATTTTGTCTTAATTTTTCTTGCCTAACTCAATTAATGAAGAAATGTCCTCTTTAGAAGTAAAACTAGTACTTACCCCGATGTTTGGATGAGAATTTTGCATGTATGACAACAACAAAAATCAAAAAAAAAAAAAAAAAAAAAAAATCACACACCAAATTTTAAAAATATTTTTTATAAAAGCAGAAAAATGGTTTAGGTAAAATGAACAAAATGTGGTCGTATCAATCAGTTCAATTGATAGCTTCAATTAGTTCAGCGGATAATCTTAAATCAGTACTTTAACTTCAGCCGATAGCTTCCTATCAGCAGCTCAGTTGATAGCCTTTAATCAATCGTTTAACTGATAATTCAATCATTTAACTGTAGATTCAATTAGCTCACTAATAATCTTCAATAAAAAGATGGGTAAATTTTGAATTTTTGAAAAATGAATAAAATTTACTATATATGAATTTTTTTAAAAAAATGTTATAGTTAAAATAGATGAATGAAAAGTTGTGTGGAGTTATTTCTCTTTTATTATTAGCATTTAAAATGAAGATTTATTTTAAATATTTGAAAGTAATGATTACATTCAAAAACTTGTTTAGAGTACATAAAATAATGATTCCAGTCAAAAGTTTGTTTGGATATAGTTTTAAAAAGTATTTAAAATGATTAATTTTTTTTTTTTTTTGAATTAATAATCACCGTTAAAAATTTGTTTGTATATAATTTTCAAAATAAGTATTTATTAAATGGTAGTTTGAAAAATTCAAAACAAACAGACGAGACTTTTCAAAAAATATTAAAAGATACTATTGACCTCAAAAAATATTTAAACCCTAAACCTAGTGTTTCTTCTCTCTCTCTTTTTTTTTTTTTTAATCAATTATCAAAAGTGTCTCTAAATTATAAAGTTTGTGTAAAAATAAAATACGCCATGGTACTTTTTTTTTTTTTTTTTTTTTTTTTGATAATACCATTGTACTTTGAACAGTATTAAAAACATCCTTGATTTAAAAAAACATACTACAAAGGCTCATCGTTAAATTTGGATTTAAAAATAAAAATACTATTGCCCAAAAAAAATATTCAAGTAAATATTTTTATCACTGAATTTTCTTATGAAAATATTAAAAATTGTTTTAAAAACTTAGATATTTAATTGTAAAAGAAATAATTACCTTAGATTCTTGACCTATTGATTTTATGTCATTATTTGATGTTTTATTGACGTCACTATTGTTGTTGTTGAGTAATATATCTCTCTTTTTATTGTTCTTATTGTTAATTTTATATTTTTATGATTTTTATATTTGTTTTTAATGGGTTTCCTTAGAGGTAGCCAACCGGTTGACTTACAAGCCGTTTGAGGCATGATTTCTTAGACACCACCTCGGATTCGAAAGTCTATGGGAAGCGCACACCAACACAATCAAGTCTAGTAGAAATAGTACACCTACTTGGGTCGATGGCTATCATTGGTTTATTGCACACTACTTACACAGATGCTACATATAATGACGTTACTTTATGTACAACGAATGAAGATGACGAATTGAAGTTATTGCACTATATGAGTCACGTAAATTTCACGAATTGTCAAATTAGCATCTACCACGTCGCTGAACGAAATATACTGCTAATACGATGCATTATTCCATAAAACAAATTGCTTGAGTTTCTTAAATTATCAAACAATCGTTGTTCAAGTGGGTGACCATAATATATTGTGACTAAGATGCTTTGATAGGATGTTAAATCCAGAGAAGTAATAACTAAGAACTCCCATGAATATATCAACTGAATTTTATTCATAACAATAATTTAATATTTTTTCAACTTTAATAAGGAGATGGTTATTGTAATAAATTTTGAATTTCACCTCCACGGCTCGCTGATAAAGGGGAGTCTTGGCTTTTTCTGCATAATTTCTGACCGTTATCAATCGATCCATTCGTCACTTTAGATTCGGACGACCCCTAGGGGAGAGTCCTAACCTCCATGGTCTATCCTCATGGGATCTAGACCTAGCTACTCATTGTAACTCCCGACCACTACTACCTCACGGCATAATATTTGGTCCTACAGGTTACTTGGACTAGACAGACTCCTAGAGGGAACAACTGACCTCCATGGATGACCCTCGGGGGGTCAAACCTACTCTAGTCGGCCCCTAGAGGGCCGAATTGGCCTTGGCCGACCCCTAGGGGTGTCATGGCCACCATGACCGACCCTTGAAGAGTCTCGATCTACTTTGACCGACCTTGGGGGGGTCAGAATAGGCTTAGTCGAGCCCTACGGCCGACCCCTAGGGGTTGTGGCCTCCTTTGGCCGACCCCCGGAGGGTCGGATGGGACTTTGGCAGACCCCCTAAGGACCATGGCCTCCCTTGACAGACCTCCAGGGGATTTTGTATAACATAAAGCAAAGGAAGGAAAGCTTTTTTTTTTTTTTTTTTGTTAATTTTCAAATTAAACAATAGAAAATAAAAAACAAAATTGTTATTGATTTTAATTTTTAATATGTTGCATACATGAGGCGACAACTTTCGGGGGGTCAGATGGGCTTTGGTAGACCCCTTAGGGGTCGTGGCCTCCCTTGACCGACCCCTGGGGGTTTTGTATAACATAGAGCAAAGGAAGGAAAGCTTTATTTTATTTTTTATTAATTTTCAAATTAAACAATAAAAAATAAAATAATTATCAAATTGGTTTTAATTTTTAATAGGTTGCATATATACTTCCTCATCAATGTCCTAGTCTAAAAACATTATAGGTAAACTCATATTATAGATGCATCTTAAGTCAACAAAAATTTAAACCAACACAACGGATTTTCATCGAGTGAATAATGGACACATCCTAATTAAATTAATGGTTTTTTTTTTTTTTAGGTAATTACAACATTAAGTTTAATAAACATTAATATTTATTTTCTTTTTTTTGGGTTACACAATATTTTAATAGAGACTCGAACCACAGATCGACTGCATGTTAGTGCATCTCTAGTACCAATTGAACTATGTTCATTTTGACAACATTAACGCTTTTGAATGAGTATGAATAATCAAATAAATAAAGCAGCCCGATATGACCTCATATATATCCTAAGCTAGCTAGCTAACAACATATAACTCGATTATTACACGGTAGAATAGATCAAACCTTTCTTAGTATCATTTTGAGCAATAACAGGTTGAAATTCGACTAATGATCTCCAAACAATATTATAGAATTAAAAAAAAAAACAAAACAAAATTAAAGACACACCATCTACCATAAGAGAAGAAGAAAGAGTTTATGTCAAGAAGAGCATTTAATATAATTTTCAGCAAAATTAAAGAGTATGATAGCTCTTATAGTCTCTGTTGTATAATCTAGTAGTGAGTTGCAAGACTCCTACCTCTTATTTGTTGTAAATTCAAAAGAAAAAAAGAATTAAAAACCAATTCCACCCTATATATTATTTGAATAAATAAAAAGAAAAAACTCAACATTTAATATAAATTTAATTCCTTGGCATCCAAAATTTGGTTGTAAGTAAATTAATCCCATTTATATTAATTTACAATAAAACCCACAATCTTGAAACCCTATAAAACCCCCATGAAAACACAATAATTTGTTCATAAGCTGAAAACAAAATGGGTTTTTCCTCAGTTCATGTGTTCACCATCTTCATCTGTCTCAACCTTCTCTTCTCTTCCCTAGTGGCTGCTCCTCCTCCACCCTCAACACCGCCGCCAGCGGTCAGCGCAAGCCCGCCGACCGGAGGAGCTACTTGCCCTTTAACTCTAGCCTCATTATCTGCCTGCGTAAATCTTTTTAATATTGGCCAAACTATACTCCAGATTAATAATAATCCAATCACAGTTCCATGTTGCAACTCGATTGTAGGGCTGGTGGACGTTGAAGCTAGCCTTTGTCTATGTTCTGCAATCAAAGCTAGCGTTTTGAACATGCCCCTAATCAGTAATACTGTCTTGAAATTCATGCTTAGTACATGCGGAAGAAATTCTTCTACTATCCGATGTTCTTAAACTGGGGAACATATTTATATATATATATATATATATATATGTTCTTATTATAATCTATGTTTTTTTTTTTTTTCAATAAAGAGGCTGGGATTGGAAAAACCTTCGACTTTATGATGAAGTCGAAGGTTACAGTTCTAATGTTATCCATGTCTTAGCCACCAAGGTTGTACTTCTTGTCTTCTTGTTGTTGTGTTTTATTTGAAATTTTCATGCATGTGTGACCATACTAAATAAATAAAAATGTAAGTTTCTCGTTTGTCATGTGTTTATATATTTCAGATCTTTATGTTTATTTTGTTCAAACGAGAATAATGTTATTGCTGTATAATTTTAGGACAATAAATGGAAAAAAAAAAAAAAAAAAAAAACTGTAACTTATAATTGTAATATATTATCGTTTAATGAATGTATTCATACGTTCAATACGATCGTTTACAACAAGATTTAAGAATTAGGTGCAAGCAAAATAACCGCACGATCAAATGAGTTATATTTATAAACCTTTGATTTTTGACTTATTAAAAACATGTTAACAAGAACATAAAGTTTTGTTCTTTTGGATAACTCGTCATTTGTGACTTTAATGGTTGTAGTATTATGATTTATTTGTACATAATTAGAACTCACATTCTCAATTCATCACTACAAAAAAGAAAAAAAAAAATGTCATAAAATAATGGTAATTAGTAGATCGAGTTGGACACCCTCAATTAAACTGTTTTACCAGAAATTATGAGTGTGGTGGAGGAGGATTTCAATATATCTCATACTCAAAAACCGGAGAGTATTCCCGGCATTTATAAGATGGGATGAGTTACTCTTTTTCATTTTCAATTAGTTTTGAGGTAGATGCTTACACTATCTAATATGTTTCTCTTGAGATATTACTCAAAATTATGATTCTATATCACGTAATTTGCCTCCTCCCCCTCAAGATTGTGCTTTTTTCACTAGTAGAAAGCGGCGAATAGATGACGGGCATATGTCGACACCTTTCAAAAAAGATGTCTAACACATGACCCTCATCAATACCGGTGATATTGAAGACATTTCCTCTTTGGTGACGGGCGTCCGACACCAAAATTAGCTCATCACCAAATTCCGTTTATTTTCTTTACACATACCTCAATTTCAAACTCTTGGCTTCGACTTCATCATCGGCTCGAATTTTGAATTTTATAAGGAATTGGATTATTACGAGCATTAATTTTAGATATTGAATTATTACCGGCATTAATTTTATCGAACGATAAAATGGTTTACTCATAATTTGTCTCCCGTTTTTCTTTAATTCTGGATTCTTATTTTGATTATTCATAATATAAAATATACTTTTTGGTGGTTTGTTATTGTCAACTTCAGATAAAGACAAGCGTATACACCATCAAATTTATAATATCAGAACAAACAAAAATAAACAGACAAAACATCTTAGTTTTATTAAAAACACACAACGTAAATGTATATTACATTACATTGAAGAACAGTGGTATAATGAAAGTACTAGAAGATGGTGGAATTCTAACAAAGATTTCCAGACCCAATCTCCAAACACACCAACAAAACTTCAAAAAAAAAACACACACACACGTAAAACATAACATCCAAACAAAACACAAATGCAAAGTTCAACACACAGAAACATAAGTTCTCAAGCTGGGCATTGGAAGCCAGACGGAAGCTTCTTTCCACAGTTGTTCAAGATCAAGCTAAGAGAAACCAAAAGGTCAACGTTGAGACCCAAAGCTGTAGCCTTGACGGCTGTGCAAAGACACACAGCAGCTTCAAGATCAGCCAAGCCCTGGATAAGGGTGCAGCATGAGCTTTTTGGTGGGCTCCCAATCACAACGTGGACTAGACCGCCGAGCAAGTCCGCGCATACCCCGAGCTTGAGTGTGTCCCTCGGGCAGCGGGGCAGCGGTGCCGGCTGCTTTGACGGGGCGGGCTTGATGTACTTCGGTGGTGGAGGAGGGCACGGGACGTAGGTCGAGCTGACCATGGTGAAGAAAAGGAGGTTGAAGAGGAGGAGGAGGGTTGTGGCTGATGAGACTTTGGAAGCCATTGGAGGAAATTAGATATAATTGAAGGAGCTTTGATGGTGAAGAATGGTGAGATGAGTTAGGGTTTTTATAGATGGAGTTTGAGTTTTTTTTTTTTCTTTTTCTCTTTTTTTTAATATGGGATTTATGGTAATGAGGTGGGCACATTGGATTTGAAAAAGATCATGAAGGGTTTGGATTTTTTTTTTTTTTTGTTTCATATTTAAACTTTGGCATTTTCTTAAAGGATTGGTTGTTAATTATGATACCTGTCACTCTCGGATTTAATTTTTTAAATCCAGATCATATTTCGGAATTTATTGATATGCAAATTGTGTGTTTGAAACTGACGTACATTTTCTTTTTGAGAAAAAAATACTGAAATTTATTAAGAGGAGATAAGAGGAAGATAGTGCTACAATGAGAATTATATGCAAGAAAATACAATATAGGAGTCATAAACAAAAGTAGAAGATCATCAAATGAAAGTGGACC
This sequence comes from Cyclanthera cordifolia, assembly GCA_037832605.1. Classification (NCBI taxonomy): domain Eukaryota; kingdom Viridiplantae; phylum Streptophyta; class Magnoliopsida; order Cucurbitales; family Cucurbitaceae; genus Cyclanthera; species Cyclanthera cordifolia. Next base: position 19,094 of record JBBMEG010027408.1, read on the forward strand.
AATTTCTAGAAATGTCAGATAGGAGAATAAATTGGATCTAGTGCACCATTTTGCAGCGATAATTAAGTTGTTTTCCCATAGATTTAAATGGCTAGCTTCAATGTGTTTGATATCAAAAATTCTTCCATTTCTTTCTTCCACAACCATCATAAAATTGCTCCCTTTAAGTTTGTGATGATTTCCAACCGTTGATATGATATACATTTTCAAGGATCTGTTCAAGACCCCAAAATAAAAAAAACATACAATTTCTAGTTTTTTTAAGATTATATGTAACATGATCTTCGTATTGATATATATGATATTGTCCATTTTTAAATAGATCGTTACAAAAAAAAATTTGTAATAACTCAAAAAATCTCATATCAATCTTTTATATATACTCAATATATATTTTCTCTTTAATAATTTTATAATGTGAGATTTTGTTTGCATATTGCATTAGAGAAAAATGTTTTTTTTTTCCTTACCTTAACAATGTGAAAATTAGTAGATTTTCTTGCGAAAAAAGTATGTCAAAACTATAATATTACTTGAGTTTGCTGATATAACAAAGAGTAATAGCTCAAAATAAAAGTGATATTGCATCCACAACTTCAAGGCTTAAAAAAAGTTTGGCGGTAAATAATAGAAATACATTTGCAAATAACTTTTAAATGTAAATGCCACATTTTTTTAGGTCACTAGGTCAGCCACGGAAGACATCATAGGAATAAAGACTACAAATTAATATAGTTCTCGAACCTAGAATCTAAGGGGCGTACTTTAAAACTCAAGCATTCAACAAAGTGTGTCATCCATTGTATTTTTTTAAGAATAATTTAAGGGAAAACAAACAAACATATACATCCACGAAAAAGAAAATAATGAAAAATATGTGGCTATGGAACAACCAAACTTTTGGTTTACTTTATAAAGTTTTTGAAGAATAGAGTTGAGAGGGAAATGCATGGGGGGTTTCAATTATTTTGTCATTGTGCTCAAAGTCCAACAACAATATGCAACACCAACTCAAAAATTCTTGTTCCATTTGAAAAGAATATATGCACGAAATTTCCCGTAACGATTTTATTTCGTCAAAAGACTTTATATCAATGGTGAAGGTCGTTATCACTTGTATACTCGTTATATTCTAACATAATTTTTATTTGCATGTCAACATGTTAGGATAAATATTATTGTCTCCATAATTTATTATACGGTTAATGAGCTTTCATTAATATAAAGTTTATCCATGAATTTAATTAAATAAATTTGTGTTGAGTGGAATATATATATTAAACATTTGATAACCATTTAATTATTTATTTATTTTAAAAATCAAACAGACATTGATAATAGCACCCTTCGCGTTAGGTATATTCTTTTATTTTCCCCTCAAAATAATCATGTTGTCCCGGGTTTAAGTTATATTTCTTCCAAATATTCTAAGGTTGGTCGATGATAATAAGATAGTCGATGGTAAGGTCTTACCATTCGCAATTTTTATAGAACAGTTGACGACAAAGCTTTATCGTTGATGATTCGAACAGAGACCATAAAGCTTTGTTGTTGGCGATTTAATAGAATAGCTAACATAATCGCCAATAACGAAACTTTATCGTTGGTAATTCTAATAGAATCGTAGATGATTCGAACAGAGACCATATCTTATATTGTTGATGATTATTATTTTTGCTAATGACTATCTCTCCTATTTTACTTCTTAGGAATTCCAAAAAGTTCTTGCAGTAAAGTTACCAAACATAGATAATTATCTTATGCAAATGTACTTAATATTAGAGTTATTATCCATTTTTCAACATTTCTTCATCATATTTACATGTTAGAATTTGTGGTTGATACCAAATTTTAGCATCTTTATTTTAATTTTAGTATTTTAAAAAATATTTTATAAATAGGAAAACATTCTAACTACCATTGTTTTCCATCAATCTCACCTCATTGTTTTCAATCATTTAACTTGATCAGAACCGTAGTTTGTGGTTTGGATTGAGTGAATTTTTTTTCTAAAATTTTGACATTCATATAATTTATTTTTTTTCTTTTATTAACCATGAAAAAATTCTAAAAATTAATTTAAAATATCTACTTTATAGAATTAATTTTAAGATTTTTATAATTAAATATTTAAAAATTATAAGATAAAAAATAGAATAAATTTCAAAATTGATTGACACGAAAATAAATAAATAAATAAAATCAAGTGTAGAAAAAATTGATTTTTTTTTTTTTGAAGAGAAAGGAAGAAGTCAAAGATTTACATGAAAGGAAAAGAAAATTAAAAAGATTGATAAATGATAACGACAAGAAAACAATCCACTTGTACATATTAATATTAATTTAGACGAGTGGAAACTATTTGTTATATATCCGACATAATTGTTTCTTAATGGAAAATGGAGTATCTATAATTCTTATTATTATTATTATTATTAAATTATTATTTTGTAAAAAAGAATTGAAATGTATTATTTAAATTATTTCATTTATATAAAAAAAACATGTAAATGTGATGTACAATGACAGAAAAAGCTGTCTCAGACATCCAAATTGATGGCAAATATTATATTTTTTAAATGATGGACAATTATTAATTAATACATGCATAATCAAATTTACAAGCATTGTTGATTAATTTAATTACTTTTTTCTTATTTTTTTGACTCTTAATTTGAACTTTTATTCCCACTTGCAAGCATAAAATTAAAGTCAAGCCTCAAGACTGGATCTTTTAAACACATTATATTGTTCTTACTTTCTTGATAGAATCCTAATTTATCTTTAACAATTGACAAAATTGCAAGATTGTAGTGTTTTTTTTTTTTTTTTTTTTTTTTGAAATGGTTGAAAGAATGCAGTTGAATTTTCATTTATATGCTATATTTTATTTTTAAAATTTTTTGGTAGGGTTATTTTTTGTGATTTTATTACATAAGTCATGTCATTAATCAATATTAACATTTTTTTGTATTTGTGTCAATTTTATCTTATATTGTTCTTTTGATCTTAAATGCATGTTTAATAATTTATTAAAGAAATGGGTATGTATATATGTTAATGTTATATGTCAAAACTATTAGGAAGTGTTTTTTTTTGCAAATTTGTAGAGTGATTAGAAATAAGGAATTATTTTAGATTTAGTAATATTCTATTTGATTGATGATTTTCGTAATAGTGTTATAGTTAATTGCTTGTTTGATTGATAATTTTGTAGACGGGTTAAGATGGGCTACAGATCATATCTCGTTTGTATGGATTTAGAAATTAATTTTGTGTGATTAGAAATGAATAGTTATAAATTAATAATTATTTTGAGTTATTAAAAATGATTTGATTATTTTGTATGATTACCGTAACTTCTTTGAATATGTTTATTTAAAAAGTGGTTAAGACCTCATTTGTAA
>JBBMEG010027448.1:0-23615 GCA_037832605.1 Cyclanthera cordifolia
TGTGGCAAATGTCCCACATTGGTAAGGTGGAGGTTCTTCAACATACATATAAGATAGAGTGGGCTACTCCTCTCATTTCTCTTTCTTCTTGTAAGTGAAGTTTTTAGTAACATGATAGAAGAAGCTTACTCTAAAGGTGCCACCGAAGGATTCGTGGTTGGCAAAGACAATATTCATCTTCCCCTTTTGCAATTTGCTGATGACACTGTGATTTTCTGCAAAGAAGATGATAGAATGATCAATTTATTGGTGAGTATTATCAAATTATTAGAATGGAGTTCGTGTTTGAGAATTAACTGGGAAAAATCAACCTTATGGCCTGCAAATCGATGAGAGCCAGATTGAAGCCTTGGCCACTAAATTAAATTGCAAGACTAAGAAGCTGTCATTTCTCTATTTGGGTTTTCCTTTGGGAGGACATCCAAATACCATTTCATTTGGGCAACCAGTCATGGACCGAATTGAGAAAAAATTGGAAAGATTGGAAAAATACTCATTATCAAGGGGAGGCAGGTTAACCTTATGTAATGTTGTGTTGGCGAACTTTTCAATATATTATACATCAATATTCAGAATGTCGCCTTCGATTGCCATTTTGTTTGAACGAATGATAAGAAAAAAAATTTGGGACAGCAAAGACCGTAGTTCATTTAATCATCTGATCACATGGAGTTTGGCGGTTCAAAGTAAAAATCAAGGGGGTCTCGGATTAGCTCCATTAAAATTAAAAATGAAGCACTTCTGGAAAAATGGAGTTGGAGATTCATTCATGAACCCCAAGCTCTTTGGAGACAAGTTATTGGAAGCATTTATGGGGTTTCCCCTTTTGATTGGCAGGCCTTGAGGAAATCTAACTCAAGTTTGAAAAGCCCATGGCATTTTATTTCTAAATTCTGGTTGTTGAATGAACATTACGCTATGATAAAGCTAGGATATGGACAAAGAATTGGATTATGGTCAAATAAATGGGCCTCTCCTATATCTCTTAAAGATTCTTTTCCAAGATTATATAACATCTCCAATAATAAAGAAGGGTCTGTTCCATTGGGATAATAATCATAAATCCTGGGATTTTGATGTTAGAAGACTGATTTCTAACGAGGAAGTAGGTGATTTCAATATCTTGCTTAGTTTATTATCGCGGCTTGTCCCTTTGCATCTAAGGACCAAAAAGTATGGTCTTTAGAGCCCAATGGAAAATTTTCAGTGAAGTCACTAGTTAGCTACCTAGAGAAATCAGAACTGATAGACACATTTCTATATAAGCACATCTAGAAATCCAAATCTTCGAAGAAAGTCTGGATCTTTTCATGGATACTTGTATTCGGGAACATTAATTATGCAAATGTTATTCAAAAGAAGATCCCATCTTCTTTCTTATCTCTCTCGATATGCCCTTCATGCAATAGAGACGCAGAAACTTCAGTTCATCTTCTTTTCCTATGCTCCTACTCAAGATCTATCTAGAACAAGATACTGGCTTTATTTAAGCTTGATTGGGTCTTCTCAAATTCATGTAAATTGAATTCAATCAGTCTCCTTTCAGGTCCTAGATTGCCAAAAAAAAAGCTAGAATTCTATGGTTAAACACAGTTAATGCTGCTTAATATGAGATATGGTGGGAACGCAATGCTAGAATCTTTGAAGACGTCAAGCTGCCATGGTCTATTAGATTTGATCAAATCCATCTAAATGCCTCATCCTAGAGTTCTTTGCACAAGACTTTTAGACCTTTCTCCGCCCATGACATCGCAATCAATTGGGAAGCATTAACTTAGTTAGTTATATGTCGTAGTTGATGGCCTTGTTTACTTATAGTTTCAGTCTTGGTTTTTTCATTTGTCGGTTGTGTTAATTAGTCTGATTTATTTTTATTGTTTCTGGCCCCTCGGGGTTTGTATCTTTGATTCTTCCTTTTCATTATTAATGAAATTTGTTCCCTTTTCAAAAAAAAAATTACTTCAATTATTGAAAGGATACTTAGAGACTTCTTTTGGGAAGGAAATGGTAGCAGTACTATAAATCACTTAGTAAGATGGCCTCAAGTGAAGAAAGCAAAGCGATCAGGAGGTTTAGGCTTTGGAGCCATTAAACACAAGAATCTTGCCCTACCTGCCAAATAAGAACGGAGACATAGTAAGGAACATGATACTCTTTGGAGCAAAGTTATCTTTAGTATTCATGGTAAGGATGTTTTCAGATGGGATACTATGAACAAATCTAATTTGAGTTTACAAAGCCCATGGATCAACATTTCAACAACTTGGAAGAATTTTGAGCATCTAACTTCTTTCGAAATTGGAAAGGGTGATAGAATCTCGTTTTGGCATGATAAGTGGAGATCTGAAATGCCTCTTAAATATTGCTTTCCAAGTTTATATGTTGCCTCCAATATGAAAGACAATCTTGTTACATCCTTCTGGTACGTTTCCCCAAATTCCTGAAGTTTCTTTTTCCACAAACTTCTGAAGGAGGAAGAATCACTAGCCTTGGAAGCTTTGTTGCAGTCTATTTCACCTTTATCTATTGGGTTGACATCTCACTCCAAATGAGAAGTTGGGCTGTTTCTCGGTTAAATCTCTCACAACTTTGATGGATGAATCAGAACCTTTGAATAAAAGTCTTCAAAAGGTCCTATGGAAGTCTAAAGAGTCCGAGAAAAATTGGAGTGTTTATTTGGATTCTTCTCAATGGGCATGTGAACACTTCCGAGGCTTTGCAAAAAAAGATGCCTAAGCATTGTCTATTTCCATCTATTTGCCCTCTGTGTTGTAAGTTTGAAGAATCATCCACCTATGTTTTGTTTTCATGCATCTACTCCTGATGTCGGTAGAAGTTGTTCAAAATCTTCTGTTGGGTATTTTCAAATTCTGTCAAAGAAAATGTTAGTACCATTCTTTTAGGGCCAAAGCTGAACAAGAAAGCCCAACTTCTGTGGACAAATTCAATTAAAGCTCTATAATATGAGATTTTGTGAGAAAGAAATCAAAGGATCTTCCAAGGCATTTGCATTCCAAGATCTTCCAAATTTGATTTTGCCAAGCTTTAAGGCTTCGTCATGGTGCGCCCTCTCCAAGCTTTTTGAAGATAACTCTATTCAAGACAGACATGACCATCAACTGGGAAGCTTGGTCTCTTTTTCACCCATATTTTTCACCCACCTTGGTCTCTTAATGAAAATGCTTGTTTCCTTGTCAAAAAATAATTATATCAACTAACACTCTCCTCACTTGTAAGCTTGAAAATTTGAGAATGTCAATATTAATTGAGGATGAAAATGACTCAGCAGTGACTCTTGCTCTAATACCATGTTGAATTATATTAAATCACCAATCAACACAAAAGCTTAAACTGATGGGTTAGAGTAAATTTAAATATATCTACTACTAGAGATATTTTTTTGTAACTTATATTGTAATTCATATCATAGACAAATTGTTTGGTATAAAAGAACAAAAAAAAAAGACTTAACTGATAATAAAACTTATTATTCTTTGAAATTTTGACCTTTCACAAAGAGACAAAGATCAAATCCCCCAAAAGAAGAACAGTGGGAAAGTTAACCAGATAGCTAAAAACGAATGACAAGAAAACCCGTTTATCGGGCTAGGAACCCAGCAACAAACAACTCTACAACCCGAGTCGCACTGAAAATGCCCCACAATGGGCTACGAATCAGTTTTTGATAAGAAGTTATAAATCATATTCACATGTAAATTTTATTAGTTGTTACTCTCACTTGACCAATTAGTGTTGTTAATAGTCTTTGACTCTTTTAGTTGTATAGTTTTAATATTTGTTGTACATTTTTTTACTTATTCACGGTAGTATCAATAATACACCATATTGAGGAAACTATCAAAAAAAATTATATCAAAGCACTCAACTGTGATTTCTAAAGTAATATGAAAATGACTACATCATTATTATTAGACCAATGGAACATGAGCCACCAATCCTTTTAACAAAGACAAAAAATGCATGATATCTGATCATGAAATATAGAAGAATTCTACTGGTTATTTTTATTCATAATATATGAATATCTTACAAAGCAGAATGTCTCTCCATCTACATCCTCAACTCATAAACAGAGTAATCAAGTTGAACTAAGACAACATCAATGAATTGTAAAGAAAGAAACAATGTCACTAATCCATCAAATACCATCTCAAATACCAAATGTTGAATCAAACAATAAATTCAAAACAAACCCATGAACGGAAACAAAAGGGTAAGACTCACATTACTTCCCCTCCAAACTTGATAAAGTCTTTTGGGTTTCTTCGGTGTGTCCATACCGAGTCCGGTGAACGATCCACCCAACTCGGAGAATCCTGCACCCAAAACAAAAGGAAGAACAGAACAAAACACCCCTATTTGTTCCCCAAAAATGCCATCAGTTAACGATCCTCCAAAATCAATACCCAATTCAAAAAATCAGAAACGAAACTAACAAACGTTGAATCTTAGAGCGAGGAGAGAGGGAGAGAGAGAAGCACATGAAAATGGAAAAGAGGGGTCGAAGGTTTTTCGATTAAAAAACCAGGTGAAGCTCTCTGTTGCTGCTCGAGAAAACAGAAAAGGATTGCAGAAATTGGAAGAAATCGAAGAATGAAAGGTGGGTGTCTCTGTTTGAGACATTGGATCAAATGGGGGTTGATGGATGGCACTGATGTGTTGGTTTGGACGGATGATTCGTTTGAAAATGGGGAAGTCCATAATAAAGGGAGATTGGTTAAGCTTTGAACTTTGTAAGCTCCAATCCAACTCAACATCACTTTCATTCATGTCATTCTGATCATCTCTTATTCCACGGCTCAAACTTCATAATGCTTCATTCACTACTTAACTGAATATTATTGAAAAATATACATAAAACACCACGTATGTAACGACTTTTTTTCTTTTTTTTTTTGAAATTATAGGGGTGTGGATTCGAATATGTGATCTTACTATACTTGAGAGTGTAAGCTAATGTTGTTGCTATTTTGACAAAACAAATATAATGATTGTAAAGTATAATATTTATAACCATTATATTAGTTTTTTTTTTTTTTATATAATTTTTCGTTTCTAATCATTCAAAGTAATCAATTTACAATTATTCATCAAAATACCTCATTATAGGATAAATGAGGTCGGAAAAGAAAGAGGGACATTTTTTTTGAAATGACAATTTTATGTCATTATATTACTCAAATTTATTTGTGGATTACAACACTTATCAAACTTTTAGAGGTTTAATTGTTCAAATTAAAAGTTTAGAGCTGTAATTGTTACAAACATCATACTTTTATGAATGATTTATGCAATTTTATAGAAGTACGTTTGAAGCAAGCAAAATGAAATTATTAGGACTGCTAATTTGTATGAATTAGGGGTGAAAGGGAAAATTGAGAACCAACAAAACCAAACCAAACAAACTCTATCCAATAGATCGATTTAGCTTTTTAAAACAAAATTGGAACATTCAGTTTGATATTTTAAAAAACCGAAATATATTAGTTCAATTTCAATTTTTTATGGAATAACAAAAAAAAACTAACCAAACAGAATATGTAATACTGAGAAAATATATGTGTGTATTGGTATTTATATTTGATGGAATAGTCATTTTAAATGTGAAATATGAAGTAAAAGTATTGTAAATATTGTGATATTTATGAAAAATGTTGTTTTTTGTTAGCAAAATAAAAATTCTTACAATCAAATTCTTTTATTAGACATGAGTTTGAACCCAATTTATTGAAAACCTGAGGATATTGGTTTCATTATTGTTTTGGCACAAAATCAACAAAATCGAACTAAAATCACCCCTAGTAAAAATGATTAACAAGAATGATTTCGGCGAAATAGAGCTATTATAGAATGATTGTGAGAAGAACTATTGTAGTGTTTAGAATGTAAAATGAATATTGATGGTAGATTATATAGCTATTATACAGGATAAATAATTATTATGGAAAAATAATGTTATGAAATGTGCTTTAAAAGACTAGTAGTTTGTAATTAAAGAACAACATTTAATGTATGACATTTAATATCTTATTTCAGTTATTAATAAAGATTACATTATTTTCATTAATTGCACATTTAATTTACAAACGTCATTCAACCTTATGACATTAATTAGATTAAAGACAATACGGTACCCTTGGTTATTTGAATATACACTTGGACAAGTATTTGAGACATAAAAGTGGATTTGGTTCCAAGTTAATAACCTAAACGTCTACATTATATAAACTGAGGCAGATGTCTAAGTCCTGATGACACTGTTGGTATAGACCGCATTGCATTGGTTGCAGACAACCTGATCCTGATTGTTTGTGTGGAGACATGTTAGTGGGGGTGCCTATATGCAAAAAAAAAAAAAAAAAAAAAAAAGAAAAAAAAGCATAAGACTAGACTAGAGTATTATGATCAGTCTAGTAATTTCGTTATGAACTTGAATCAAGTACTTCAATCAGGACGATTGTATGTTGATGTGGTTTTAATCTTGAGTGCATTATGAACTATTGCTTTATAAAAGCGTCATTTGATGTGCATGAATGAGACTAGCCAAACAGCGTTAGGTCAATATTCCTTCCATGTTGAGAATTGTCTTAGTGAGTGGCTAAGAACGATATGTCACTAAAAGAATTCATGCCTTCTCTATTGTTAAGAAAGATCTAGAGTTATTCTTTTAAGAACTAATTTCGAATCTTGAACAAAGGTACCCACCTCTCATTGGCCCATGAAGACACTAGTTTGTGGTTGGATCATAAACAACTTGTTCATTAGAGAAATCTGTAGTGCTTAAGGAAAAAAAAATTAATCAAATGTGTAGAATGAATTTCTTGTCCCAGCTATGAATTACAATCAAGCTCGTGATGATTAAATGATAGATGATCGATTATATCCATAGACATAACTTGTCTTGTAGTGCGAAAGAGTTTAGCATATGTCTTTAGTGGAATAAGCATGTTGTTAATGAATATGAATTATATCCCGAGTCATTTGTAGCTTTCAACCTATATGTCCTCATTGGTTTTCAGGCTAACTTTTACTTATTGACACATTATTTTTATTTTAGAGTGAGTTTGAAGAGTTCAAATTCATGGATTAATTATATTACACATAATTAATTGGAGCTTAAGTTTACTCTATTAAACTTAGTTATTAATATATGTAATTAATATATTAATAAAATTAATATTTATTGGATAAATATTAAATGAAGAATAACTGATATATTAGATATACTAACTATATAAATAATTATTTAGTGTTATTCCGGTTCAACACCAGCGTCACGGGTTCGATCCGTGAAATCGGTATTAGCTTTCAATTTATTTGAGAGTAGTAGATGCCCTCTATGTAGGGTTTGTTATCCCCTCTCGAACTTGTACTAAAGAAAAACTATATAAATAATTATTTATTAAATGAAAAACAATTGTTCGTGTAAGTAATTATAGAAAATATCTATTAATTAAGAGAAAAGTAATTAATATGTTAGATATTAATGGTAGGTTTTTTTAATAAGTAGATCACATTCATAAAGTAATTACAAAATTAGGCATATTTAGAAATAATAACAATAGTAAATTTCAGTATAGTAATAAATGGAAATAGGATTTGTTAAATGACAAGAATACCCTCCTAAATTTGAATTTTTTAAAAGAAAATAAATTATGAACCGTGGCCGTTGTTTCCTTTCCCATCGTCTGTAAATTTTGTGCTGATCATGATTAACACATTTCACTGTGTCATTAATTACTGTTCGATATGCAAGCATAATACAATGTTATGAGTAACTTTTTGAAAATATTGTATATAGTATAATGACAATAGTATTGTAGTTTAATTATTATAGGAGTGTTTATTTAGAAATATTGAGTTATTTTAAGTGGTTATAAAGAATAAATTGTAATAATAGCTCGTTCGTATAAGGTTTTAAAGAGCGTAAGTTTTATTTAGTGAGTCTGAATGATATTTAATCATTTATTGTCATTTATTTTATGCAATAATACTGCATATGCATGAGAACATGGAATGCTTACATGGTCATACTCTCTACATATATGTGCAGTTTTTCTCTTCGAAATTGACATGTTACTGTTGAATGTCATATACAACTTGATATTGTAGATTGTTGATGCTAACCAACAATTGATGCACCTAGAGCAAGTCAACGAGAAAATCTAGTTGTTAGCATATGTAGTTGTTGTTAATAAAGTACCATTGTACTTGTTTCTACCAAATGTTCGATCAATCCTTATACAAGGAAGACAATATTTCCAACCAACAATTGATGCACCAAGAGCAAGTAAATTGAATACAAATCTACCATAATCAGTCTACTTTAATAAACTCTTTGAACGTAGCAAATAAAACACGATTAATGAATATTTTATTTGTTATTATCACAATAAAATATTTATATTGTAGTATTAATGTAATACTTGAGTTTATTTTCATAACCATGTCCGTGAATGTAGGTAATAGGGCATACGATTCATCTAGATTCTCATGCATCCCCTTCATTATTGATTGTCTAGCTCAGTAAACCTTTTGATAGTTGATGTGTTTAGACCATGATGTATACGAACATTTCTCAATTATATATTGTATTGAGCTTTTCAAACTTCCTATCCAAGAATGTTACTTTATTTATGATAACATCTTTAACTACTAAGATAAGGACTTACTTTTGATTACTCTTGACAACATCTAAAGAACATGAATAATGTTGGTCAATTACCTTTTTTTATAACCCACGTGTAACTCAAACTCCACCCCTACGCACAGCCCTAATAACTCATTTACAACTAGACTCACCGCAGTTTAAAACAAAGTTTTTTTTTTTTTTTTTTTTGTAGATTTACTGACGTAAAATTATAACTTTTCCCTCAATACAATGACCCAAATATAATATGATTTTTTTTTCCATGAAAAATATCATTCAGTCATATCCTAAAATCTAAGGGTAACCTACCAACATCTAAGGAATGATGAAATAGACTATCCGGACAGTTGATTGTTTCAGTAGATGAAGACAAAACCCTCATTATTGGGTAACATGGAAATACAATGCCTAACATCAATTACTATCATGCAATCATGGATCGTACCTACTTTTAATAAGGCAAATAGCCAGTTAATTACATCGTTGTCAACCTATAGTTTAAGGCCCTTGCTAAAACATAGGTTGGAGAATACTCTAAAGACTATTGGATTCCAAGCTTGTTCATTATGGACAACATTAATTCATTAAAAGGAGTGAATGGTTCTAGAAATTTTTTTGGAACATGATCATAATCAATATACAATTCATAGTCATTCCAAAAGCCACTATGCAATGCAAAGAGGGATTGTTGTTGAACCCTTAAAAATCAAAGGAAAAACAAACATGATACATTAATATGAAGATGACAAATTTAAATGCAGGTATTGAAAATGATTAGTATTGAACACAAAATGCACATTATGTCAAACAATACTAAAGTGATAATTATAAGTACATTACATCATACAAGAAAATAAATATTGTAGTAATACAATTAACATTAATCCTTGACTAAATATAAAAATTCAAATGGTCATACGATTAAACACAAGTTTACAATTGCCTAAACAACAAATGATACGATGAACAAAAAAAAAGGAAACAGAGAAACGAATATGTAGCAATACAATATTGACAAAGTAGTTGCCATGAATCAGAACATGAAAATATCAAGTTTCGAACTACCCAGTTATAGATCAGAGACATAGTCGGAATCGGAAGATTCGAGAAGTAGAACATAAACACAAACTTAAATCGTGTTTGTAGCGGTCCGAAATGAATAACAATTTTAGCAGGATTCTTTAGCAAAAAGAATTCAAGAAGAAAGTTCTCACCAGAATCTGCAGAGAAGATTGCCGATGAAGAACCCTCTATCGCCGAAATTTGCCGATTAGAATCGATGTTGGAATCTGCCGGTTGAAACGGATGGAAATAGTATTAACACAATTAATTAAAAAAACGGAAATGAGGGGAAAATAATAATGTAATTAATCTTAAATGTAATTACTTATTAAAAATGGCCTCCTAAATACAATTTTCCTTAATTGTATTAATAATTATTGGATAATTATCAAAAAAAATTAATTAATGCATACATTTATTTATTAGGTAAATAATATATTAAATATATTATAAAATTGACATTTATTTGATAAATATCAATTAAAACTAAATAAAATAATACATGTGTTATATTGTAAAATTTGAAAATCTCCATAAATAAGAATAAAATTTTGGCTCCTGAGAGAGGTGATGTGATTTTCAAATTTCACCTGACAGGAAAGGGAAGAGAAAATATTGATTGGATAAATATTTTGATGATTATTTCTCCAATATTAGATATCGAAAGATACTAATTTGAATATCCTTTCTCAACGGGAGGTTTAGGAGGTCTCCATAATCATTCATTGTTATACAGTTAAATATCATCTCAAAGAGGAAGAGCTGAAAAAATATTCTTAGCTCGTTTTCTCTAAATACTTCTCATCTAGCAGTAAGTGTAACAACGAAGACATAGCCTAGAAGATTAGAGGAGATTGTTTAAGTATTCCAAAGAGATAAATCGATCATACTTAACCTATAGAACCCGCCAGAATAGATCTGAAACGTCATTCAATGCGAGTATGATTTTTAACAAATTTTTGTTATCACACACATCTGTCGTGTTTATAGCATGCTTCTGTCCTATATTCCCAACAACAAAAAAAAAAAAAAATTGTGATTATGAGCAAAATGATCACAGGTGACCAAATCTTAACAGAACTACCCAATTTAATCTTATTATCCCGAAAACCCGAATATGGTCTATCATTAGAGTAAATCATTATTAATGTAGTTGTATTATTATAAGTCGAGATGCATATAAGTTAGTTCAAACATTCATAATATAAATATGAATAAGAATAAGTACAAGGAGAGATTGAAAGACTCGAACAACGTATCGTGTCACTAATACCACGAGTTAAGCATTTTTCCTTCTCTCTCCCCTCTTATGCATTTGAATGTGTGATTTTTAATATCAACATTCCAAATACATATTTTCCTCAAACTAAGCATCTAAGACTAAACTTATCTGTGAGTTCCCTTGTGGACGTTCGGGGGCACCATGTGGTGCGACATTGGGCTCCAACCGACTTTCTCAGAAAATCGGTGAGTGGGCAGTCTTGGGCTCCGGCGAGTCATCGTGGAAGATTTGACTGTGAGCGGGCATTGTCGAACTGCTTGGAGGGAGGCTATTTCGGGTCTCTCTTAGCAGCTTAGGAAGGGACAAGAGTGGTTGGGGGGAGTTCTTCGAAGAGGCTAAGCAGGCGACGGCGATTGTTCGAAAGCTTCTGACTCAGAGTTCCATAGGAGAAAAGGCAATATCTTATCTGAACAAACTCTGCTGAGAATCAGGGGATTAGGAAGGGGGAGAGCTCCGTTCGATAGAGGAAAACTTCCAATCTCAAAGAGGAAGACAAGGTGGCTTGGATGGGGTTTTCTGTTGAAGATTTGGTCAGGTGTGAAGGGTGATGTTTGTACACCGGTGCTTGATGTGGTGGTTTCTCCGTCGTCGGGCGATGGGGTGATCTCCGGTGAGGCGATCTTAAGTTTGGTGTTGGGGTTTGTTGGCGTTGCACATTGAATATTGAGCTTCATGGTCTACCAGGCTTCTTTCTTAGAATGGGCTCTTTTTTTTTTTAATTAATTTTTAGTTGGGGTTTGGTGTTGGTCTCATGGGTCAACTGCAATGTGTTTGGTCTGTCTTATTGTTTTTTTTTTTTTTTTTTTTTAAATGTTTGTTGTTAATTTACTACTGTAAAGTCTGTTTGGCTGAGTTGGTTGATAAAGGAGAAGTTAGCATGTGGGTGGGCCATTGGTTGAAGGGAAGCTCTTATTCCCCTCAGTGGGTTGGTATTTATCTCAAAAGTAGTAATATGGTGGTAGGATTATCTCCTAAACAAGTTCTAAATTCATTGTTGAGTATTGGTTCTTGGATCGTCACATCGGATTGCTTCAAGTGCAAGTCCAAGACATTATCTCTTAATGCTCTAGTTACGTTATGGTTCCCCTTGTCGACTGATTGTCGGTGTTCTGGTTGGATTCTCGTGTCTTTTTCCAGGTTTGATGTCTCTTTGGGAGATTTCAGTTTCCCGTGTGTGGATTGTAAGTCTTGTAATGATGGTTTATCTCGATGAACGGAATGGTTTATTTCAAAAAAAAAAAAAAAAACTAAAGCATAGTTTCTAAGAAAAAAGCATTTATTAGAGAAATAGCAAACGGTGCACCAAGACTTCCAATGGTGTCTATCTATTTTGACAATTTAACCAACTAATAGTTTTTCAAAATTATTGAAATAAAACTAATTTATTGTATTAAGAAGACAAGCTAGAGTGGATTATTTAAGTAAAATTATTCTTTTACTTAGCTATGTGAGCCTTAACTCTCTCACTAGCTTATCCTAAGAAAAAGAAAATTCACTATGTTTAGTATGATGAGAAAGAATAAGAATAATCTCTTTCTATTGTTTGACCTATCAATTTACAAACATCAATCACAATTTTTTTTTTTTAATCCTTTCTTTTTTTCTCCCTGCCACAGCCAAACATGTCATTATTTAGTGGTACTTAAAATTTAATATTTAACATAATAATAAAACGACATGATGACTATAGTTGTAATTATAAACAACTTAGGAAGGAGGAAATGAAATGAAAAGCAAGAACAAACCAGTAAACAATTATATACATCTTCAACAAAGCCAATGAACACCTATCAGCAGAACAAGCTCACTTCAGGATGTTAATCATTCCGATTTCTTCTTCGTTTTTACGGTCTCCTCTTTTGGTTGTCGAAATAGTAACTTAAATGTCCATATTGCAAGTATAGTTCCTTGAATCGGAGCAATCCAGTACACAAGAATGTGTTCTTTCGTTATATGTTCCCCACGAGCGTACGCCCATCCCATAACCTATGAAAAAGTCAAAGAATATTAACACGTCGAGTCTCCGTTCGACATTGAAAACCAACACAAATAAAAGTTGGAAGAAAAGGTATTGAGGCTTACAGATGCAGGGTTCATACAGCCCCCGGTTAAGTCAGAACCGAGAATATGAAGAGTTAACTTGGATAAACTTGAGATCCAAGTCTTCATGAAGAAATTTCCAGGGATTTTCCTTGAAAGTCCAAGCGAAATTATGACAATGGCATATGCTAACAATCCTTCCGTCAAAGCTCCGTGATGGATGCCGACGTTCAAACGAGGTCCTCGTCCTGCTTCCGGAAACGCATGGATAATCAGTCTAACACCAGTAATAGCTCCCATTACCTGAAGAGAGAAGCCAGAATCAGTCAGAATCAGTCACCTGTTTCTGTTTGAGATATAGAGTTGTATCGTTTTTTGTAATAATTTTGGAAGTACAGTGAGCATGGAGATGCATTATACTAATTAGACTCGAAATTTTGATAAATGGGTCTAACTGATTCATCAACTAGAATTATAAAAACTTATTAAATATTGGATCCTCCGCTTAAAATAATAATACAGATAATATCATGTCATTATCGAACATGTCCCCAAAACAGTCCATCCGTATCCCTTACCTCATTTCTTAAACACAACACAATCAAACAAGGACCTTGTAAATTATAACAAAGTGTTAAGAGATTGTAAGTTCAATAAGGATACTTGTTCAAATGTAATAGAGTTAGACATTTCTCTTCTGAGAATATTCTGAGAATAGTCGAGGTGTCCTTAAGCCTGGTGAGTGAGTGTAAGAGACCCCTTTGGGTATTTTGGGATAGACACAAGGGTCTTAACGGAATTAGTTAGAGAAATTATGAGTTTTTTTTTTGCAAAAGAGAAATTATGCTATAAATAGTAGGGTAACGCGGTTTGTACTTTGTAGAAGGAAGGTTATGGTTTGTAATTAAAGTAACAGAAAACGATCATGTGTTGGCCTAGAGGCCATGAAAAGAGAGTGATAAATGGAAGCCTTAATCAATAAGATTGTTTGAACTAAGCTTGGTTATGCTTCGTAGCTTGAAAAACATTGTTTGGCTGCAGATTTTTGGAATCAGGAGACAGAGGCATAAAACATAAACCTCAGAAGAAACCTCAAGGAAGGGGAAACTGATGAATGAGATTCGCTATTAGCTATTTTGGATGCCATCAAACCTGGTATTGGCAGAGACAAATTGAAATGGCTGTTTTTTCTTTTAGTACAAATTGGGGGAGGGGGACCACAAACCTACATAGACAAATTGAAATGGCTGCTTGAGATTACAAAGCTCTCACAGTCACATCCAAATCTCTTCTCTAAAATTTGTCTTCATCACTGTGTAATTTTATAATCGACTTATACACACAGCTTTGGAAGAGCCAACAACAACAACAACAACAAAAAAAACCAAGTTCTTTACATGGCAGCTTAGTCATGCCAAGTAGTATCTTCAATATAGGATCATCTTCTACAGGCTTTCAACTGGCATATGGTTAGGCCAAGCAGGATTCAAGACATAGCATATCAATCATCTGTGCGCATCCATTCAAAGAAGAAAAGAAGACTCTTTGGATACTTTTTTTTTATCTCTTTGGATACTTATCATTAGTGCTTTTTGGTTGCCTGTAGGAATGCTAGGAATGATTACATTTTTGACAAAGGGATGGCTTCTTTACAAAAGCTCTTGGAATCTATTATTTTTTTGGCCATGTCTTGGGTTCACACAGTCACTCCTTTAAAGAGTTATAGCCTAGCCACTCTAAATATGCACTGGAATGGTTTTTTGTAATTAATGGTCTAAGAAATAAAGGTCATGGAGAAAATAAAGGGTTTAGAAGGACCGGGTATTTATTTCTCTATAGGAATTGTTCAGCTTCTTTGGTGTATATATCATATGCAATTTGGCCCATATTGTTGGAACTTGGGTTCATCTCCCCAAACCTTTTCTCTCCCCCATTCTCCTCCTATCTTCTTTTTCTATAGCTAATTGCGATAAACTTTTTATGTAAACTCTTTCGCTTATCAATGATTTTATTTTGTTTCCTAAACATATAAAAGAGTTCAATCCTTACTAACAACCTGCCAAGGATTTAATATCCTGCATGTATCTGGATGCTAAGTGAAGAAGAGTCAGGTTGTATTTAAGGTGCATGCAAGCTGATGCTGATACTTATGGATATAAAAAGAAGATTTTGAAAGAAAAGAGATCGAAATATGAAGCTCAAATGTTCTCATTATTTCCTACATAACTAATTTCTATTTACCTGATTTTCTCCTACCATATTTAAATATGATTGGAAGCTTCAAATACCGAACGAGTGGCTTCAGACGCTTCATGGCATTCCATAGGAATCCCAAGATAAGCCTAACATAATAAGGATTCTATTTTACTGCAAAGGACTGACGCTGAAAATGTCCTTCCAAAGAGTTTCACTAGCCTAGATATGAAATGAAACTGGCCAAATAGACTCCATAAGTGTCCGGAAAATATTTGTTCTTCACTACCTTAAGCCAGAGGGTCACAGGTTCATGAAGAACGTGTCAATTTCACTAAGAAAGAAAAGCTGAATTCCTTTAAGATATATAACCTCCATTAGGTTTTTGAGTATTTCTCCAAATGATGTCATGCATACATCACTCCATTAGATGAGATCTTTTGAAAGAAGAGAGGTAATAAGACAACAAGAAAAAAGAAAAAGTGGACTAATCCCCACCTAAACCGTCAAGGGTTAAACTATGGGTTGGCCTAGTGGACAAAGAGGGCCTAGTGGACTAATCCATTGTGCCCACCTACTTGAAGAGTAATTTCTTACGAGTTTCTTGATAGTTAATTGTTGTAGGGTTAGACAATCTGTTCCATAAGGATAGTCGAAGTGCACATAAGTTGACTTGGATAACCTCACGAACTTGGAGAACATCAGGTAACCATAAAAGATACCCTACTAAAGGTTCCTAATATTGCTTTTCAATTAAATGACTTCTTATCCACACAAAGGATGAGGGAAATATTTACTCGCTATGATCGAAGGTCAAAAACATCAGCAATCAAAGATAACCACGCAACCATTATGCAAGAATCACCTCCTTACAAATTTACTTTCAGGGGCATGTCTGAGAATAATTTAGAAATGATTAAAATCAATCTTGTCATGTTCAAAATTACACCAAAACAGGTTTTAACCAATCACAATCAATTTGATGTTTCATTTCACACTTTAAACGCAATTTTCATACCACAAAAATTGTTTTTGAATTTTTTGTTTTGATATCCGTGAATGTCCATGACAACTTATATGCACCTCGACGATTCTTACGACACGATCCCATAACCCCATAACATTAAGTTGTCAAGGAAACCTTAGAAAATTAATTCTTAGGTAGATGGTTATTATGTATTAAACTCAAAACCACTTTCTTTACTCTTTGACCACGAGGTGAACTCATAACCACCACAAGATTAAATTTAATGCAACTTAGTTTGAGTTTCATAATATAGTGGTGATTTAACATGATTTCATAGCAGGCTATCCTATGCTTGAATTCTTGTAATGGCCTTTATTTATAGGACACAGAAAACTTTTCATTCATGATATATGAAAAATTACCAGAGTCCAACCGGAAACAATTACAAAATATGATACCATTGTGTAAAAAGGAAAGTAAGATCGTTATAGCGTTCATATAAGAGAGATCATTAAGCTCTAGGTAAATTTTCAAGTTAACATGAGAGAGAGATAAGACTAAATTTACAGGCAGTCTTTCAGCTTAAGCTTTTGACAACAGTAATGATTCAACACCCACCTCATTCCATTCTCTCCTTCTCTTTTCAACCCTTAACCTAATACCTTACAGAAAGATTAAACTTCAAACAACCCTGCTATGCAAATGTAGTAATATAGAACAAAACATTTGTCTAATGAGAATAATCAAAAATCACGCAAAAAATTGGCTCAAAAACTGGAATATCAACAGAAAAAGAAAATCATGGCGGTAAAAACAACCATAAAACTAAAACACAAAAACCCAATTTAATAACCATTTGGATTTTGGGAAATTTTACAAAATGCACGAGGAAAAGAACCTGGGTAGGGATTCTGGCACCAGCAGTGAAGAGAAAGCTAGTGAAACCTCCAGAAAAAGCATTAGACAAAATGTTAAGAGGATTGTAAGCAGCCCCTTTGGAAATTTGCACCAAGAACGCAAACAAAAACATGTTTGTGATCGAAAAAGTAGCTTTAACAATCTCACCAGCAGGATCGTTTCGAAACCCTAAAATCCCGAAAACAAAGATCTTAATCAAAATCCCCGACCATACCCACATAAAAGCTAGGGCAAAATCCAACGCAAGCAGTCGGGCAACAGAAGACATCGTTGAAAAGGAAATCTTCTGGGGTTCTTGTCTTTGACCCTTTTCTTCACTCGATTGATCGATTCAAAAGCGATCAAGAGTGAAGAGAAGGAGAGATAAATGGAATATTGGTCGTCGCGAGCGATGATTCTGATTGGAGAAAGATTATTTTAGTAATTGTCTGAACGACGTTGGTCGGTCTTGTTGTTATCCAATTCCATTGGGTGGTGGTGGTCCATTGACGTTGAGCAATTTGTGTTGTTCATTGCCATCATCTCAGCTTCGTAAATTAGTGACGTTGTCTAATTTCTTTCAGTTAAATTATTATTTTAGTTCATCCAATCATATTTGTTTTTTTTTGTTTTTTTTTTATTTTTAAGCGACTGAATATTTTGATTAATATTTCAAATTAATACTGTTCAAAAAAAACAAATTAATATTTATTAAATTCTCCGAAAAAAATTCAAATCTGTTTGCAGTCATTTATATATTCAAAATAAATACTAATTTTAAATACTTTTAAAAATTATATCAAAACGAGTTTTTGACTCTAATCACTAAATATTCAAAATAAATTTTAATGCTAAATATTAATTTCAAATATTCTTAAATTCATGCAAGATTTTTTAATCACAATTATTATTAATCATTACTTTTAAATATTCAAAATTAATTTTCATTCTAAAATACTAATTTTAAATATTCTTGAAAACTACGTCCAAACAAGTTTTTAAATGCAACCATTACTTCTAAATATCCAAAATAAATACTCTTAAAATTTCAATCCAAACATCCCTAAAAATTTAACTTTGATCTTTCTAAAAAATTAAAATTTAGGTAGGTGACTTCCATAGATTATCACTTTAAACGTCCTAAGATCATTCTTAACCATTAAGACAACTAGTGATAGAATCATCTTCTTGCTTTAGAGTCATAAGTTCCTTTCAAAGATTCTTCGACTATTTCTCTTATGAAACCTTTCTTTGGTCTAACCAAATAGTTCATGTCGAATCAGCTAATATTATATTAGACGAAATTTTGTTCGAAATCGATTGAGGATCCATGTTATAACTGTATAGTTGTTGTGTGTCCAAAGCGCCAACGATTCTTCCTCAGTTCGTTTCGATAACAATTATAGTAAGGCTCATTGGAAAGCAGTTAAATGAATATCTGGTATATTAAAGACTATTTCTTATGTCTTATGTATACAAGATGTGATAATTCTAAAGAGTCGGTCATGAATAACTACATTAATTCTGATTATGTTGCGAACATCGATAGGATGAGATACCTGACCAAATATGTTTTCATGAAAAATGGTAAATATTATCAGTTGAAAATCTAGTTTGCAATCTATTGCTATTTTTGTTGTCTATGCAACTAAGTATATTGCTTTAATCGATGTTGTTAGCGAGTCCATGTGACTAACCGATTTGATATCAGAAAAATATATTAAATATAAGATCAAGGAAAAAGAGAAATATATAAAATACAAGTTTGGAATCTCATCCACTTTATTAACCGATTTACCACATAATTAAAAAAACACATGATCAACTCAAATATTTAATTAATTTGTTTATAGTTATGTATATGTCTAATTTATATGTATTAATTTTTCTTTCAATATTCATCCTATATTTTTTTCAATATAACTTGTTACTTAAATAAATACCTGTAACTATTTATATATATATATATATATATATATTTATTTATTTATTTATTATTATTAATAGACATTTGATCATTTTATATAATTATCAAATTGAACTTTTTTTTTTAAGTTGTTTTGACGAATTTTAAATTTCATAAATGATTAAATAAAATAAAAATTAACTTTAAGATAATATTTGTAAATGAAAAAAAAAAAAAAAAATTATTTCAATATTGAGTATAAACAAATATATATTTTTTGTTTTATTTTCTTTTTTAACTTTTAGTTGTATTTAAATAATAAATAATAATAAACTTTGAAAAATTAATTAAAATTAAAAATTCAATAATAAATATTATATTCAGTATCTTTAATTATAAATATTCAGATTTGGAAAACCTATATCACTTAGTCAAAAAATATAATTTACAAGGAATCAATATTGAACTGAATAATAGGAATTTCTCAACGAAGAGAAATCCCTCCAAAAATAGGCGTATGCTGGTAAATGCGGCGAATACACGGTATTCTTTAGTAAAAGGCGAAAGAATAGTTCGCTCTGTACTCACCGCCCAGCTCCGTGAATTTAACTATAACACAGCTTGACTATTTATACTATCTGACTGCACCTGAGTTGTCACTTCTTCCGATGTGGGATGGAAAGTTGAAATATAGTTTCAACTTTGAGCAAATGCGTTATAGTGGGCTGGACACTTTAATGGGTCTTCATACCACAATTTTCTCCTTGGGCCTACCCTTCACACACCTATAGACTGATGCAATTATAACTGTAAATAATTTGTTTTCCTAAAATAAGGTATTGGCCACCATTTTCTTAATATCTTATGATTCATTAAAAGGAATTTGTTATGGACATTTAAACTGAGTATGAATATAAATTTTACGCATTTATTCAAAATTAATTTAAATTATACAAATATTTGTTATTTAATATTTATTTTATGTTTTAATAATCTTTTAAATGTCATTTATGTATACTAGAAAGCTTTATCGTGTTTGAATTTTGATTAGTTTTTTTTTTCAAATTATTACTAAGTATTGTCTCGATTCTTGAATTAAAAAAATGGTCTCTATTCTTTTTGTTGTTTTTTTTTTTTGTTTGAGACACTTTTTTTTCTCAAACGTTTAATATTTTTATTCAATTATTAGTAGTTATCAATATTGCAATTTATTTATTTAAATTTAGTTTCAATTTTCAATAATTGGAGCATGATCTTTTTACCAACAAAATATATATGGGATCAAAAAAAAAAAAAAAAAATTGATACATCATTAATCTATTTTTTAAGACAATAAATGAATAGTAGGAGAGTCAAAACTTTGTACCACATAAGATGTAATAGATATCATAATCCACTAAAATATGTTTTCATGTATGAGAAATATGCAAGTTGTTTGAGTGTGTTTGTTTGTTTTTTTTTTTTTTTTTTTTTTTTATAATAATGCTTACCTTTTTAATCTTTTCAATCTTGATTTCTTTTTTTTATATATGCATATAATTTATATATATATACACACACAATTCTAATCTAGTAATTATTTTTACGGGTAAGTATTGACACAACACATTCATTCTAAAGTACAAAGATAGAGGGAAGAGAAAAAGTCTTTATGGTTGAAGTTTCAAAAATTTAGAATCTTATACGATTAACATATGAACAATAGAGATAAGAGAATAATGGTGAATCACACACACTCTATTTTTGAACTATTGAAGATATCAAAATACCTTTCATCGATCATTGTCAAATTACAAATGACTATGATTACAACAAAAGAAATAAAGATTAATATATTAGATAATTAGATAAAATAAAAAGAGTAAGGAACAAGGAAAAAAGTAAAGATGTTTGTAAAAAAATGATTGAAGAAAGTTCAATATATATAGTTGTAGGAAAAGAGAGTTAGAAAACTTCAATTTTCACCATAAAATGAAATAAACTTATTAATTTTATGAGAAAAAAAAATCATGTTCTAACATTTGCATTTACTAACTATTTATATGAGTAGGAACGTAGGTTATATATGAATGTAGAAAGATTAAAAGACGTTAAACAATAAATAATAATTAAACATAAACAATAATCATATATTACATTAAATATAATAATAATCGTATGAACTTTAATAATAATTAATACATTAAATTAATTATATATTTTGTTGGTGTTGGAGTAAGTGGAATGTTATAAACTAGTCAATTGATGTAGGGGCATAATTGGATTTTTCAAATTATCATTAGGGTAAATTGGTCAAAAAAAGATTTACACTTTAAGATAGCAAGATAAGATAAGATAAGATAAGATTTACCGTAATTGTCATTTTTTTTATCTCAAAATTTCTAAATGTTTAATTTTATTTTTTTGTTAAAATATCAGGTTGATGTCTCAACTATCATATAACTGTTATTTATAAAAATTTCATATTTTTTTATGAAAAGAGTTGATAGCGTGTTGATTTTATTGTTTCGCAACGATCAAATTCAACACCTCAATGTAGGTTCGTGGTCCCAAAAAAAAAAAATTTAACAAATAAATAATTAAAATTTTATGTGAGGCGTCAATAATTGTATGAGAATCGCTAACAAGCACATGGCCGTTGGCGCTTTAAATGACATTGAATTGATGACCGTTTGTAGGGAGATGGCCTTATGTTGTCGTCTATAATTGGGGATTTGGTCGACGACATTATTTTCATTGGCGATTTCCTTGGGAATAAAACAGAACAATCACATATACCCCCTCCAACGAATCCTTGTCAACCATAACCACAATGGTGCAAATTGGTTTAGTTTTACAAAATGAGTGTCCATTGTAGGTTAACGTTCGGTTATACCCGAGTCTAATATCCATTGTGTTAATCCATGGGTGTTGTAAGAAATCATACTTGCTCGAACCCTTTCGCATTTACAATCCACCATCGTAGCTTGTTCTATAGAGTGTGTATTCGTCATTGAGGTCTAACCAGATTGCTTACTTGACAAAATCTTCTTTGGACACTATGCTTAAGATCCCTAATACAATCAATTCTTCTTCTTAAGATTTTGAGACACTTCCATCAATGAATAGCATTTTTTTTTTCTTCTAACAACGAAATCGAAGCTTTGCTCCACCATACTTGGGATAACTACGTCCGTCCTTAGATCAAGTACCGGGAGACATCAAAAGAATTAGGATACAAGACGTGTTTATAAATTAATGTTACAGATGAGTCTCAAATCTAGAATTTTGAGAAAGCATACCTTTAAAGTTCAGACCTTCAACTCATAAATGCAAGAATCCATCGGCTTTGGACAAGTAACGATGAAGATGATGAAAATCACATAAAAGAGTGCGTAAAGCTAGAAAGGAAGAACAATGATACCATATTACACCTAAATATAGGAAAAACAAAGGAAGATTTTCTTATTCATCGACGAAAGAGTATAGTAAAAAAAAAAGTCATCCCAACTAACTAAGCCACAGTTCAAACACAAATACATAAACCAAACCGGGTTCATAACCAAAAAAACCATGAGTTATAATCTAATAATACAAGTCACATAAAACCATTGAAGAAGTGTATATTGGCAGAAAATGAGAAACCTGTTGACCAAGATGATGTTGATGATAGATTATCCCTGACCCTTTGATCCCTTTGATGTTGTGATTGGAGTAGATCCCTACTCTCAAGCTTGAAAAAAAGAAATCAAACCGGAGTCACATCTATTCTAAGAAAATGTTGTGGTAGTTGTCGGTATAATGTTGTTTTTGAAGGAAGCTGTAGACGAGGAGGAGTGTAACGACCCAACCCGACACTTAGTAACTTAAGGTCGTTTAAGCCATACTTATATAACTTTAGTTATCATAAAGATTCAAAATCAAAATATGTCGTTTTAAACCTACTATGACTTTATTTAAAATAATGAACTTGCTAACAGCCTAGAAACACCAAATAATCCCTAAACATGTTCTCTGAGCTAACACTACTAGCAGGAAGCATAGAAACAAACTAAACTTATTTTTGAAAAGCAAGAAATTCTATCTAATCAGGTAATTTGACACATTTTTACATACTACAGTAAACAAAAAGATTTTAAACACGAATGTCAAATATGTTTTTTCTCATAAAAAACAGGAAACAAAAAAATAATAATTACAAAAATAGAGTCTAGTTTCTTATTTGCAAACCATCAAATAGTTGGAATACAATGAACTTTCATTTATAAATGGTGGAATGCACAAGCTCTAATAGAGAAAAAAAAAAGCCAAAAAAGATTAAAAAAAAAAAAGAAAACACATGACAAAGAAAACTATTATTTTATTCTTCTCTAAAAAAAAGGAAAAAAAAAGAAGTTTCAGACGTCAGATACCTATCTGCATCAATGGCAACCAATATAATTTTCTGTTCATTTACTTATGAGGGAGAAAAAAAAAACTAGTTGAATACAATTTCTTTCTTACAACAAATGGTGATGGCACAAACTCTACAAAAAAAAGGAGTTGGGGAGAGTGGGGTCAAAGAAATGTATTTTCCTTCACTTTGAAGCAAAAAGAGAGGAAAAATAACAGTTTTGGT
>JBBMEG010027459.1:0-23592 GCA_037832605.1 Cyclanthera cordifolia
CTGTTACATCGCCATAAGTGAGCCGCATCGGTTACAAGGCCGGCTGCTATAAGAGTCAGTTCATTTCTCCCTTTGAATGGGCGATTCCTAAGCTAAGTACCTTAAGCCATTTCTTGTTATTCTTACTTATTTCTCCCTAATACGTTTCTGACTTAGGCATCGGAGGCCCTGTGACTCACACCACACCGATGTGCCATAAATCTATCTGTTTAGCCGGCCCTTTCGTCCTCTACCAAATAAATCTTACTGTGATAGACCGTTGGCCATTTTTCAGCATCAACAAATAGAAATTATAATAACAACATGATAAATTTTAACCCTTAATTTATTTTATAGGCTTTGTTTTTGAATACATGGTAAATTGAGAACGGAGAAGGGGTGAAGATCAATAAAACATAATTAGATTAAATGAAATAAAGAAAGAACCGAGCTTCAAATGGAATAAAAAGAAGGCAAATATACATTTTTAGTTTTTAAAATTCTGGATAAACTTTTTATCTTGACTTTATATATATATATATATATATATATAATTTTTTAGAACTTGTCTTTATATTTTAAAATCATACTTTTACTCGCGACATTTTTGTCGAAAAAACACTCCCAAATTATCGCAAAATAAACAAAAAAATAATCGATAAATTAAAAGGAAAAACAATAAAATAGAACACAAGAATTTAGGTAGAAAAACTTTAAAATCAAAGAAAAAACCACGGACGGAAAGAATTTGTGAAAAATTGCTACAATTACACAGAATTCACCTCCCGATCCAAATTACATAAACAATCTATTCAAAGCTTATACTATTTACACCCTTTGCCCCACCCTCCACAATAAAATACAAAATAAATTTAACTAGGTCGGCTTACCCAAGTTTAAAGTGCTTCTAACTTCGAAGCGAAATCATGTTGAGCTTAAAAAAAAAAAAAAGAAAAGAAATGTTCTTCCGATGGTAACTAGACAGATTTGAATAATCCCAATAAATTATGTTCCGTTTGATAATATATTTTCGTTTTGAAATTTAACAAAAAAATCACTACTCCAATTCATAATTTTCATGACTTTGATATTTACATATTACTCGTGTTTTTAAAAACTAAATCAAAATTTGAAAACTAAAAAAAGAGTTTCCAAATGTTTCGGTTATTTTTATTTTTTTAAGATAGATATTTACACTGTACTTGGGTAGAATTCACACACTTAATCTGAGAAGATTGAAACATATCTAGAAAATCTAGATAAATATAAATTGAAATTTCAAAATGAAAAACGAAAATCCAATGATTATGTAACGGGATCTTAATAATTTGATTTTTTTGATATTTATTTTATTTATAAAAGAAAATGAGTAACTAAAGAAGGTTTAATTACATAGAAGACTAAAATCTTTAAAATGTGAAAAAAATAAAAATATTTAAATTTAAAACATAAAAATCAAATAAAAATAAAATGTATTTAAATTCAAAACATAAAAAATCAAATAGAAATAAGTGACTAATTTAAAGTGTATCAACATTTTTTTTTAAGACCAGTCGTCTGTTAAACTTTTTAGTCTTAAGGTATGTTCTTGTTTTTTATATATTATTAGAAAAAATTTAAACTTACAAGAATAATAACTCGATAATAATTGTTATTGAAAAAAAAAAAAAAAAAACATTTAAAAGAGTTTCATTAGATAACCCTTTAATTTTTAATTTTAAAAATGTAAGTTCGTATTTACTGAAAGTTTTCCTCTGGTTTATCATTTATCATTTTTACTTTATTTTAATTTTTAAACTTTGGTTTGATTCAAAAAAAAAAAATAAAAAAAATAAATATATATATATATATATATCAAAATAACAATTATATATATATATATATATATATATGAATTATTAAAATAGGAATTTAAAAAGTTAATAATTTTTTGAGATCAATAATTTATAGCAAAACTGATTAAATGGTCGACTTTTGAAATGATAGTTAATGTTTTGTCTAATTAGATTTGATTGATTTTTAGTTTTAAGTATCAAAATGATTTATTTTGAAACCAAATACTTTTGAATTTATAATTTATTTTTAAAATGAAAAAAAGATTGATTAAAAAATGTGGAAGCAGAGCCCTTAGGAAGGGGTCATGTTCCTGTGAGTTGGCACTTCTTTTTATTTATTTTTTTCTATATCATTAGTATTTGCTAACTTCCAAACAGCAACCTTTTCAGTTTAAATGCTTTATTTCAATGATTTAAAGATTGGTTGTGTTCTTGCAAAATTTATTTTATTTTTTTAACTTTTGCTTAATTTATTATAAATAGCAAATTATTATAACGTAATATTCGAAATATAAGTTATTATAACGTGAATTGTGATTAATTGCATTTGGAATGTATGTTATTTTAATTAACCGTGATTATTATAACATAAAGATTTTATTATAACATGAGTTATTTAAAAATAATTTGAGGGTGATTAAAGTTGGGACAGAAAGTTATGAATGAATTTATTGATTATTTTAATTTGTTTGGTAAAACAAATATAAATTTGTATATACTTTGTCAATACTTAAGAATAGAAATAGATGTACCCATCCGATCAGAGTTCCATTTAGCTCTTGCTAAGAGAAGTTAAAAGCTCAAAAAACGACAAATGTCATGTATCATTGTAGTAGACGTCAAGAATGGAAAACATTCAACTTTTCGATCTGAATTTGAGTTGCTTCCCTTCTACAACTTTGTATACGTAAGTTGAGTTTTTGTAACTTAAGATAATATGTGCAAAACACTCCATAAAGATGTCTTTGGACCTTTATTATAGTAAAAATATTCAAAGGTGCAAGTGTTGGTGTCACATATTAAAAATGTTACTTTTTTATTTAATTGACATAAAGAAAGTTAGAAGCTTTAACTACTTTTAAGTTAAAATAATTTATTTGTGGTAGACCAAAGACTGCATAATAAATTGCTTGAATTATGACAATAAATGCAATAACTTGTAAGTATTAATGTATACTCGTGAACCACGTGTCATGGTTTCTGTCTTTTGTTCGACATTCTCCTACATCTTATGCGATCCGGCCACGTTAACTACCAGTCTCTAAGCGCTTCTAAGAATGAAGACTATCCTCACA
This sequence comes from Cyclanthera cordifolia, assembly GCA_037832605.1. Lineage (NCBI taxonomy): Eukaryota > Viridiplantae > Streptophyta > Magnoliopsida > Cucurbitales > Cucurbitaceae > Cyclanthera > Cyclanthera cordifolia. The sequence continues at coordinate 3,110 of JBBMEG010027459.1, forward strand.
AACCAACATGAGTCCTTTTAGCATATTTTGTTCTTACTCACATGAGTTCTAAATTACTCCAAACTAAGCACGCTTAACTTTTAAGTTCCTTCGATTGAGCCACCGAAAAGAAAGGTGCACCTTGTTGGTATAGGTAGTACAAATCAATTCTCTTAAGCATTTCTTAACTATGGGACTATAGTCCCCAAAATTTCTCTCATTCGGATGTACACTCGGTTCATTCATATACCCTTCCTAATCCTGGGCGATACATGTCCACCAGCTTCTACTTTGGTTTGTCCTCGAACCACATCTTATCGGGAGAGGTTCTGCTCTGATCATGGCCAAGTTTTGTTTCAAAAAAAAAAAAATCGGAATTATCGAGACTTAATGACTACTTTTAGCAATATTTAGGCTTAAACATGACCGTTAAAACAGCAATATTTACAAGAAAATGCCCTTTTCTTGTGGTAATAAAGAAGACAATACGCAAAACACTATTTTATACCATTTAACTACCTTGTTATTTTTTACAATCTCAAAAAAAAAAAAAAAACTACTTTATTATTTTCCATTATTTTAGAATAACACGTGCTTATTTAATTGAACTATAAAATAAAAAGTCACAAAGATGTGTAATATAGAATTAAAATTAAAAGACAAAAATAGAAAGGAAGTTTTTTTTTTTTTTTTTTTTTTTTATTAAATTAATAAAGAGGGAATATGTGTATGTAGGTAAATATATAAATAAATAAAAACATCGATGAAGTGACCTTTGTTCACATATTTATACATTTTGAACTATCCGTTCTTCCTAACAAATAAAAAAGAATATTCTTAACCAATCTTGATAAAATAAATTAGGTTGTTAATTTTTTTCTTTAGAATAAGAATCTCCATTTAGGTAAGACATAAAAAAAGAACAAGACAAATTCTTTTCTCCGTTAGCAAAATGGGAACCGACCCGTCTCAATTTGTGTCTGCTCATAATTAAGAAGAATCTGCATAGTAAGAACAATTACATAGTTCTTAAAAAGTATTAATGAATATTGATGCGCATGTACTTAATATCGAACATGATACCTAACAAAATGTCAGTTGATAAGCAATCAATTAGTAAATTGAGATTTTGTTGTGTATTCTAATTTATGCCCTAAAAATCGTATCTATTAATCCACAAATTGTCATATTACCAAAAATGTCATATTCTTCCCAGAACTTTTAGCAAAAACCATTTTCTATAATTAGTTTGTCTAAGTTCAACAATATTATCGTTATGTTAAGAGGGTTGCTTCTGTTTTGGGTCATATTAGGTTTTCTCATAGGGACATTGAAACATAATGATTGATTGTTTAGGCAACCAACCTGCATCTTTTTCTTCTTGTTCAATCTTTTCTTCCTCATATGTGGAGGAGCGTGTTTCTTTTTTTAAGGAGAATTTTCTCATGACATTGGCTCTCTTGTGGAAGTTGATTGTATATATTTGATGATTGGTAAATGAATTGTATTACATGATTAATTAGTTTGGCCATAGACCATAGTTGATAATAAAAAAGAATATGCAAAGAAAAGGAATCATAGTGTAATTAAAGAGGCCAAATAAAAGGTTAAAATAAATAAAATCAGAGAGGTGTGAGTGTTTGGATGTGAGTAAAGGAAGAAGAAAAGTGTTACCAAAACACAGCTGTGGGATTCATTAATTTCCGTACCGAACACTCAACCAAGTGGGTCTGTGGAATGCGTTGTCCCAATTGGCTTGGCTGACTTAAGTGGATTGACAGATGGGAGAACCTCCTCTGCTTTATTTCAATGAAAACACACATTAGATCAAGATTGACATAGTGATCAAATAAGAGTTTGATGATTCGTAAAGTGCTTACAAAAAAATGGGTTCGATTCATGATAATCACCTTGTCTAAATATAACCAATAACTCACTTTTTCTCCGTATTCGAGTTTAGAGCAAAGTGAAGCAAAACAATTCTAAATTAAATTTTTAACTAGTCATGATGACAACTAAATATGATAAGATCAGACAATTGTGTAGTAACAATAATTAAAGTATGCATAAACTGAATCAAGCACATCTAAGAAGATTAAAAAGGAAATAAAAATCTGAAACATCACAAAACAGAATGATAAAGATAAGGTGGAGGGGGCTGGTGTTGTACCGCTATTGTTTTTTATGACCAATGGCCAGTCAGTTTATGATCTCAAGTCACGTGCTAGTAACGTGACTTTTAGCTTGCTAATGGTGGCGCATGTCCACCACGTGCTCCTGCTTCTTCTTCAACAGATAATAATCACCCTGCTTAAACAATTGAATTGCAGAATTATCCCAGCATTTAACAAATGCCCTCAATCTTCTGGCTAAAACTCTTCAGGATCTTTAGTGATAAATCTTACTGGTATTTAAAATAAATATTTAGAATTAAAATTTATTTTGAGTATTTAAATATAATGATTACAATAAAAAACTTAATTAAAATGAAGATTTATTTTGAATATTTAAAAGTAATTATTATAATTAAAAACTTATTCAGATGTAATTTATAAAAAATATTTAGAATGATGATTTGAGTATTTAGAAGTAACGATGCAAAACCTGATGTAATTATTAAGAATGAAGATTTATTGAGTATTTAAAAGTAATAATTGCAATCAAAAGCTTGTTTTGATGTAATTTTTAAGAATATTTAGAATGCGAATTTATTTTGAGTATTCAGAAGTAATGATTGCAACTAAAAACTTGTTTTTTTATAATTTTTCAAACCGATACCTTTACTAGTTCAAAAAACTTGATACTGGCTCTTTTATAAAAATATTAAAAAAAAGTTTATTATCATTCTTTATACATCTCATCCAAACGAGCTATTACTACAATTTCTCCCCCCTTATTTCTAATCACTCCACAATTATTCATCCAAAGACTACCTAAAGTTGCAAGTATACTCATTATCACAAATCATGAGGAATATGACACTCGAACCTTTGACCTCATTTTAAATGGATAAGTCTTTTGAGCAAAAATCTGTCGTTCAGAACATAATCCAATATAGTAGAAATGGTAAAAATCATAAACAAACTAGTTCAAGAACCAAAAAAGCCACGAGCATAATATGATCTCACCACAGTACTTTTAAAGGTGGAGGATTGCAGAGCAGCTTTGATTGGTTTGTTTTCCTTTCCTTCGATATTTGTTGCTGTCGGGGGTGCCGAACATGATGCTTGCTAAGAAGATTGCAGTGCCCACAACGCCCTGTCTCTTACCAAGACAAAGAAACTAAAAGTTTACCTACAATCAGATTTAATGAACCAACAGAGTAAATAGAAATTATGGAATCTATCTTATAAAATTTGTATGGGTAGAGAGAGAGAGAGAGAAAGAAGGCAAAGGCATAGTAAAATGGAGGGAGAGGGTATATCAATAATTTTCTTAATCATTCAAAACCAAAAGAAACAGAAAAAAGAAAGAAAATAATATTTCCAGTTTACAAATGACCAAAGTGACTATACTAAATTCAAGGTCCCAAATTTACAATAACTTTAGCTGATGAGAGCATCAATGAAAGCGAAGCCCACCTTAAAAGCCCAACCCAAACCAAAATCAAATCTAGACCCAACACAGAAACCCCATAAATACACACATATATATAATATCATCATCTCATAATAAATTAGCCAAATCAATTGTAAAGATGCCATGTAGGTGTCCATCGCTTCTACCAGCCTCAGATTTAAGGCAATCCAAGTGGAAATGAAGGAGACTCCTACTCATTATTCTGCATTGAAGGAATGATCAAATGTTGTCCCTACAAAACATAGAAATTTGAAAAATCACCAAGTCAAGCAAAATATCATCAAAATCCCACTCTGACCTTTTAAAGATGTTGAAGTATAGACCATCTGATCAAATAAAAGGAAAAATTACAGTTGCTATATGATTACTCAATTATAAAGAAGTTATGGAAGATTAGATGGGCATTTCAGCCAAAAAACAATAAAGCTCCACATTTTAACACTTCTCATTTTAGCCCAGTTTGATAAATCTACGCTTCCGCCTAATTTATCAATAGATTACTACCGTGCTGTCCCCATAATTTTTCATACCAAAAAGGATACTCAAGTTATTTGTTAACGTATGCCGCCATATAGAAAATTTGTACTCATAAACTTTAGGAATAACCGGTTCTTCGAAATACCAAGCTCAAAATTAGCTAATGCAAATTATGTCATCGAATATTCATAATCACTGCATCAATGAGATTAACTTAAAAATTGATTACCCAAGAAAGTTCTTTGACTCCTTGGTAAAAAGTAATTGAAGTGGGTAAGGAAAGAAAATCTCCCTAAGACTGGTTCTACAGGTAGGATCAATCTGGATATCTGACTCTTTTCTTTTCTATGTTTTTCTTTTCCTTTTAAATAGGAAACCTGATATGTGACTTGCATTTTTTTTCTTCTGAAAACTGGAAATCAAAACTTTCCCCCACTACGTACTGGGGACACCCGTTGAACCAGAGAGACAACAAGAGATTTTACAATTAAGCTCACTCATGAGTTTCAAACCTAAAATCTTCGAGAAAACATACCTTGGAAAATCAAGTCTCTACCAATTAGGCCAGGCCACCCCTTGAGACACTCGCCACAAACTAATTAATACAAAGAAAAGCTCTATTCACTAAATAATGTTTTAGTAAGATTTGCATAGATTTTTCCATTCCTTAGTAGTCTTGTGCCCAAATAAAGCCCGTTAGAATGGAGGTTTGGAAGACTTTATTATAATAATAAAGATAAACCAAGCTTTCATTGAGAAAATAATGAAAAAACACAATAGGCATATTGGAAGTTTTGTTAAGGATCTCATTATCCCACATTGGAAAGTGGAGAATCCTCAAAGTATTTATAAGATAAGGCGGACTATTCCTCTAATTGTCAATTGGTTTTGAGATGGATGTCATACTTTCAATATGGTATCAGAGCCTATAAACTCAAACGGGTATTTGGTCTAATAAAATGAAAAGAGATCCGATACAAGATTGGTGAATCCAAAAGAGACAATCATCTTGAAGGGGCGTGTTGAAGATCTCAATATCCCATATTGGAAAAGTGGAGAGTGCTCCAAACATTTATAAGATAAGGTGGGCTACTCCTCTCATGGCCCATTGGTTTCGAGATGGATGCCCATGCTTTCTAATACAGAGACTTAAAAGGGAACCTTTCATAGAATCATAGGTAGAAGGAGGACCCTACATTAATAAAAGTTTGACCTGCCATTCCCGTGATGATTATATGCATAATTGAGGAATTAAGAATATGTTTTTTCAACATGTATTTGATGATCATGTGAGAAACAAGTAAAAAACACATCGTGGTAGGTAGCTACTCCTAATAATTTTTCCTCCCTATAAAGGTCTCTATAAAATTCTTGCAACGCTCTCCACTATTTATGATTACTAATAGTTGGTGGGGCTTTATTTGTCTAGTTCTTTTGATATTTTTGGGATGAATGAAGTGAAAAAATTTGTCTTGACTATGGGGATATTTGAAAGGTAAAAATAATAATCAAGTTTTATTTACTTATTTAATAATATATCTTCTTATAAACATTAAAAGTAATAACAATTAAATATAAACTGGCGTTGGTGGTGATGGTGAACATGAGGAAAAAAGAAAGTGATTTTTTGGGGGAATGGATTCGATCTCCATAGTGGCTAACTACTAACTATGAGGAAAAAAGGGTGGATATTCATATATATATATATATATATATAAATAAAGAACAAAGAGAAGAAACAGGTCCATCTCCTACGCAACACGAACAATTAAAGAAATACTGTTCATAAAAAAAAAACTAATAATAACCATAATATCAATCAAATTATCAGCAATAAAAAGGAGGGTATTCCTGTGCTGACAAGTTGAGAGAAGAGAGACTATTACTTGAGTGTTAATGTAGGTCATCGCTCCCGGCTGCATGTACTGCTGCATATATGTACACACCAGATGTTGAAAATTACATGATACAGAAAGAAATTTTCAATCCATGTCACCATGAAAATAAATAAAAACACTCTGTAAGAAGTTAAAAGGAAAATATTATATAGAAAGAAGAAACTAAACCTGGGAATTCTGACCAGGCAAGACCCCAATTGCTTCTCTTCTACCAGATTCTTCACCACCCCTAGAAGATCCTTTAGCATCACACTGGAAAAAGTTCACATTTTACCAAAAAAGCTCAGCTCACACACAACCTTAGGTTATGGGGTACAATAAACCAGTAGAATACTATGTTTAAGAGCTGGATTTAAATTTTAATTACCTCCAACTGAAGCAACACCATAGCCCCCACCAAAAAATAGAAAGAAAAAAAAAAGACAAAAAAAAAGAAGTGAGCACATCATAGTGATAAGATCAAACAAGTAAAATAGTCTCGTTAAAAGAAACAGAGCAGATTAATTCAAAATGACAGGAGATATATAAAAGCATCTCCAGATCAACCCAGAAAAGATTAATCACTCTCAAAGCTCAATCATATTCACGAAAAGTAATAGAAAATGCGAGAAGAGTTCTAATTGCTTTACAGAACCATGAATACGCAAAAATTTAGAAACAATTTTACCTCTCTGTACCTAGTAAGGTACAACTTAAGCGGATCAATAAAATCCTCGAAACCCAACGTCGCCATCGCCCAAAGCAAATCATCGCCATTAATAGTCTTCCTCTTCTCCTTCTGGCACTTATCACTCGCCCTACACACAGAAAACAAAACAAATCCACCAAATCAACACTCAGAAAAAATAAAAACAAAGAATAAACATTCTAAAATCCAAAAAAAAAATAAAAACAGATGAGAAACGAACTCGCTAGTGATGAAGCTAATGAATTCGGAAACGCATTCCTGGACGGTATCCTTAGCGTCCTTAGCAATCTTTCCATTAGCAGGTAAGGCCTTCTTCATGATCCGACTAATGTTAGCGATGGGGAGATAACGGTCCTGCTCGCGAACGCCGCCGGTGTTGGGACTCTGCTCGCCGCCGCTCTCGTGGCTACCGGCTGCCGGACTGGTGGGAAACTCCGCCATGGGAGAGGGAGTTCCTGAATCAGAAAGACAGTGAGAGAAAAAACGAGAAGAAAACGCAAGTGAAACCCTAAATCTGGCATGAAATGGAATTGAAAAAGAGAACCTAGAACAGAGGAGAGGGAAAAAGAAGCAAAGATGAAGGAATTTGTATTTGGCGCGCAGAGGAAGAGAGCAACGGAGATTGGTGGAATTTTGATTTTAAAGAACGAAGATCGGACGCTGGAGAAACGAAGAGATTGAAGAAGATGAGAAACACAACAAGCTTTTTATTTCTTTTTCTTTTTTTTTTTTGGTCGAATTCTTTTACCAATTATAGAAATTTCATTTATTTTCTAAACCTACCCGAATTAGTCAATTTATTCACTTCATTTTATTATTGGGCTTGAGTATTTTTGGAAGGATATAATTATAAGATACTTAATATTTTTGATGTATTTTTTTATATCGAACATGTTAGTAGCGTTATGGTTTCATTGTTTGGTGTTAATTCAAATTCAACAACCTTTTGTACTAAAAGAAATGTTTTTTTTTTATTTGCTAAATATTTTAGATATAGATTAAGTTCATAGAAGATGAGACTCTCATTCTCGAAACGACCCGAGGGTTTCAAGGGGAATGAACACAATGTTGGCTTGGGGGTGGGTGGGGGCGGGGGAGGCTCTTTGTAGGGGGTGTAGCTCAAAGAGGACGAAGTTGGAGGAATACGACAAGATGCCACAAAAAAAGCCCAAGATGAGATCTATGACGTACAAAGGTTAAGGCTTTGAGAATGGGAATGGTCAAATAACATAATAGATACGGAAGGGTCAAATGTGTTCATTAGTTACTCGCCAAAGTCCTATAGGGTTTCGTTGGCATTCTAAAGTTCTTTGCTGGGCATTAATAAAGATTCAGAGACTCGTCGACGTTGTGCTAATAAAGACGAACTTGAGGGGTTTGAGAGGAAAGTCTAGTCATAACCCAAGAAAAAGCTAAAGGTCATCAAAACTCCTGCTAAGGAAATGATGCATTATAAAATTGTCAAGGTGTGTCGGATATGGAGCTCAAGATCACAACGCTTGGAGATGACGCTCAGACAACCGACCTTAGAGTATCGAAATCATACTGTTATGTCGAGCTTATAGTCATCTCTTTATATCAAACATTACATCCAATATGCAAACTCATAAGGAAAGGATCTTAACTTTAAATCTCATTTGTTTTATGTTCTTCTGTTATATTGGTTTCAGTTGATTGAGTTGCATATGATTTGATTGCTTTGTTGGTTTTCTTTTTGGTTAATATTGTTTAGATTTCATTTTAGGATGTTTGATTTTCTTGGTTTTTGTAAGGTCTTTAGCTATTTGAACTAATAGCTAAAGGTTTGAATGATGTTAAAATTTTAGAGGTTTTGTGTGTTAGGAACTGTGTCCTAAATACCTAGTAGTTTTGTAATTTAAAAAAAAAAATTAATGAAAATTTCATTTATTAATAAAGCGTTATTAATTATCATTTATTGCCCATTTAAATTATAAACATCATTTAACTCTATCACATTAATTGAATTAATGACGATAAGTTGATGGTTATTAATATGAACACTTAGACAAGTATGTGAGACAAACAAGTGGTTTTAGATCAAAGTGAATAACCTAAACCCGTGTATAATATATTGACTAAGACTGGGTGCTTGAGTCTTACAAACACTATTAGTACGACCAACTTTTGCAATGGTTGCAAACAACTTAATCTTGGTTTTCACGTGGAGACATATTAGTGATGGTACCTATATAAAAAGAGCTTTTGCATAAGATTACGATGGGCGGACTTTGGGATATTGATATTGATGTCTAATAATAGTAACCTGAGTTTACAACACTAATTTTCTCACTTTATAAATGACTTTTGTTATTGGTTGTATGTTAGAATAAAGTGTCAACTATCAGATATTTCATCATTTAGACTAGACATATCCTTATTTCAAAATATGCACGTTTTAATATATATATATATTTATTTATTTATTTATTTATTTATTTGTCTATTTATAATAATGATCAAAGTAAAAAAAAAATGTCATATATAACGTCATAAAGTGTTACTTTTATTGAAAAAATTACCCCTTTTTTTTTTTATAATCCTTAATTTCAATTTAATTTTTATATTTTAAAATTGAATAAGCATATTTCAATAAAGTTCATTTTTGGTCAAGTTTGGAGTATATATTTTTAGAGTGAACCACTTTTATCCCTTACATTTCGATAATGGGTACTTTTAGTCATCGTGTATTTTTTAAGTTTAATTAAAAAAAAAAAAATTAAACTAACATAAAAAAAAATACAATAATCATTTTATCAATATATTTAAATTTAAAATTGGTCTAGCCAACATTATGTTATTTTTCTAATAATTTTGCTGTCTCAATAATTAAAATTGAATATTATTGATAATTATATTTTAGTTGTTTTTTTTTTTTGCTATTTTATAATGTGTGTATATATGAGATCAAATAAAATTAATTAAAATATTTTCTTTTTTTGTTGCTTTTTTCAGTATAAATTTTATAAAAATCAATGGAAAAAAGTTTAGGTCTAAGTTATATTTAGTTTTCAAAATTGGAAATTTTAACCTTCAATATCAATAATGTTAAATTTTAACATTAGTTCAATTATGTAATGTTGACTAAAATGATAACTAAAGTAATTTTAAATACTAGTATATTAATGAAATGATTATCTTACTTTCGACGTGAATTTAATTTTTTTAAAAGAAAACATATATTAAAGCTAACCAAAAAGCACATAGATTAAAAGTGACTATTATTGAAATATGAAGAGTAAAATGTTCAATTATGAAATATAAAGACCAAACTCAAACTTGATTTCAAACCTATGGACCAAATGTGAATATTATTGAAATGTCTGGGATAAAAATATTCAATTTTGAAACGTAGAGACCGAAGTGAGCATTATTGAAATGCTAGAAAAGGTAAAACGATGTACATTTTTAAACATAGGAATCAAACTGAAACTAGATTCCAAAACTATGGACCAAAAAGATAATTGTCCATTTTTATTCATCGTCGTTTAGAATGGAAAGGGGTTTGAGTCATCTAGTGAAAATTACTTTTTCAGCCATGGGTTTGAAATCTAGTTTCATCGAACACTTTTATTCTTGACATTTTATTTGGTCCCACGTTACAAAGTAATGCTCGTTTTTTGTCTCCTATGTTTGGAGTATAATTTCAATTTGGTGTCTATATTTTAAAATTGAATACTTTTGCCTAAGCATTTCAATAAATACTCACTTTTAATCTTTGTGTATTTTTTTAGTTGACTATCATACCTATTATTTTTTTAAATGTTGTCGAAATTAAAATAATATATTTAAAATTAGTTTACTTATCATTTTTGTCGTTATGTAACTAAGACTTATTGATCAAAAAAAAAAAAAAAAAAAAAAAAATATATATATATATATATATATATGAAAGCAACTAAAAAACTATTTTCTCTTATATTATGATTTCCTTTTTAGTTATGGTCATGTTGGTCTTTTCCCTTGCAATTTCATTTATTTATTTATTTTTTAAAGCTTAAAAATAGTATGTATTTAAGAATATGCAGGTATGTGTGCGCGCGCGTGTATGTATGTATATATATATATATATATATAATCATTAAGTTTGAGATCTAATTTATATTGGACTGATATGTTTCCGAATTGAATTATTTTACCAATATATTTCAATAAATATTTAATTTTAGTAGTTGAGATAACATGAAAAGTTAGATATATGATATAATATTGACTTAACTAATTTTCAATTCAAATTTATTGATAAATTGATATTTGCATTTTGACTTGGTCAATTTTTTTTAAACAAACTAAAAAAATTATCAGGATTAAAAGTGAGTATTATTGTTCAATTTTAACATACATATCAAACTGAAAACTTAAAAATGAAAAGTGAACATTATTAAAATGTCTGAAATAAAAATGTTCCAATTTAAAATATATAGATCAAACTGAAACTAAATCCTTAACCTAAAAAACAATTCTCCAGTCGTCTATGGATTATCAAGTGATGATGCATAGTAACTACTAAACTTAAATTTGATTGGCGATAATGTTAAATTTGTTAAGTTTTTTTGGTAACATATTAGAAGAAGATATTCTCACATTGGAAAGTGAAAATGATTCGGAATGGTCCTAGGAATCGAAAAGCTAAAAGAAAGTGGTGTACTCAAAGCATTATAAAAGGAGCATGATGTCTTAGATTCAAGGCATCACAGTTAAAAATACTTTAAGCTTGGTGTACAGACTCTAGTGAAATTCCTCTTGTATTCTCTTGTGAGAGAGTGGGGCAAAGAGTGTGAGTAGTATAAGCTTTAAAGAGAGTGTTTATGTAATTGTGGTCGGGGAGAGAATTCTGAGTGATTGTAGCAATTTTTCACATAGTGGAAGTTCTTTCTATCCGTGGTTTTTTTCTATGGTTTAGGAGTTCTTCCACGTAAATTCTTGTGTTTTATTTTATTGTTTTTCCTTTTAATTTTTTGATTATTTTCTACTAATTCTAATGTTAACTATGGAAGGTTTCCCCCCCAAACAAGTAGTATCAGAGCTTTATGTTCGTAGATTTTTTTAGTTTATAAGTATGCTAAGTGGTTGCTGCTTTGTCTGAGCTTCCACATCAGGAAAAAGAACTCTTGAAACGATCTACAACTGGAGAATATTGTTGTTTACTATTTGGTGATTTGCTAGGAGTGAAGCAAATATGTAACCTTTATGAGTGCAATGGAGATTAATGTGGAGAATTTTGATGAAATGATGGTCCACGACTTGTGGCAAATACAAGCTCGAGATGTGTTGATACAATCTAGATCATGAAAGAATTTGAAAAGAAGATCAATGTGTGATGCTTCTAAAATAAAAAGATTAAGCAGTGATGATGATCCAGTCGGATCTAGTGGTGGTTCCAGTACATGCTATGAGAAGAAAGATTACTGAAAGTGCGGATAGACTGGTCACATGAAAGAAAGTTATCCTAACAGAGCAAGTTCGTTAAATGGCTGGGGTTAAGATGCTAACGTGGTCTCTCTTGTTATAGGAAATGACGAATCTCTTTGAACAAAGAAAGAAATTGTCCTTATCACTAATTCATTGATATCTACCTTTCATTTAACTTTTCAAAAATCAAATTAAAATTTGAAATATATATTTATGCTTGTTTTGATTTATGAAATTTGGTTAGAATGGAAGATGAAATTATACGTAGGTAATTTGAATGAACACAAATTAAACAATTATAATAATAATAATAATAAATAAATAAATAAATAAATAAATATATATATATATATATATATAATCCAAGAATTCACATTAAAGAATCATGATAAGACCTTAACATTTAGATTCGAATGATCAAGTTCCAGCCTTGGTTTTGTATATATAATTGAATTAAGAGACTTTATAATTCGAATCTAAATGTTAGTGATATTTGTTAATTAAAGTTCGATAAGGGTCAACACATTAATTTCATTATTTGGAAGTAATTCGATTCAATACCATAATTACATGTTCGATCTTAGAAATCGAGGAAAAAAAAAAAAGTTAATTGAGGATCATAGTGGCTATTGTAGAATTTAGGAATCAGTGGGACAAAGATTAGAAGAATCTAGAGGTTTTAATAGTTTTTTCAACTTGAAATATGACAATCTACCAATATTTAAATTTATGGTTTGTTCCAATTTAGTTAGGTTTCTAATTTTATCCATTAAATTTATTGCCTTTTGTATATAAATTTTTAATTCTCTAATTTTAATCAAAAGAACTCACACAACTAGTCAAATCTAAAAAATAATTACATATTCACTTTCAAAAAAAAAACACACACACAAATATAATCACTTTATTAATAAATATTATCACGTACTTTCTTATAAACAATACTTAAAATATAATATTAATGAATATATATACAATATATTTAAATTTGATTACATTTGTAATTATTTTGAGAAAGTAAAACTTTCAAAAATCCAATTACAATAGTTGAACTTTCAAAGTCCTTAAACTTAAAATAAAAAAACTTAATTTTTAGTTTTTAAAATTAGAATGACTAAATTTTAGACTTAAAAATCATAGATGCCATTTGTTTTAAAAATATTACGAAGCTTTTATAAATGAATTTTTTTATAATCACTCTTCAAACAACTTCATCAAACGCGCTAATGTTACCCTCTCTTTCCAAAACCACTCAAAATAACTGCATTTTAGATTTTCTCCAAGTAGAAGAGAGGTTAAATCATGTACTAAATTCTCTTTTGCCAACTCAATTCATTTCCATAAAACAATGGTTTAATTCAGATAAAAATTGTAACTCTTCAAACTTCAAAGCTCTCCATATCAGTCAAATGAATATTGAAGAGCAAGCCTAAAAAAGACAGACTAAAAATTGATAGAACTGTTTAAATAAACTCTTTAACTAATAAACAATCTGGACCCAGAGTGCGATCCGATTAATTCAATTTCGTTAAGTTATCAGGGTCGTATAGCAGAACGTTTCAAATTTACATAGCTATATGTACATCGTAGAAATTACAGTAGAGGCGATATACGTACCGATGCTACGAAACAACACGGGATCGGGAAGCAAGCAGTGCTAAAGATTAGCAGCTGATCTGTGGATAATGTCATAAAGTGAGTAGAATTTCTGCACCGATCAATGCAATAATAAGCCATTCCAAGAAATCTGATTTTCTGTTCTGCATAATCTCTTGTAGGAAGCGAATATTATGCTAACCAGAAAAAGGGAAATTGGAGTTAAAAGAAAGAATTAAATGCATGTCAATGAATAAAGAATCAAGAGGAACAAATTCTAATATTTAAGCAAATTGTATTTTACCTCCACAAACTTCAATTTGAAATCCAGACTTGCGAATCTCTGTGTTAGTTCAAATTCATCTCTGAGATATTCCCATATTTGAGCATATTTTGCATCTTTCCACGCAATGTCTGATCTGGAAAAAAATGGTAAAAATACATCAAAAAAAAAAATAAAAAAAATAATATATATATATATAATTTAAAGGTTCTTTTTAACAGGAATGAGGAAAATGGTAAAACGCAGCCAACAAGTGCGTAAATCACAAAAATGTTGTTTTGTTAATTGAGAGAGCGGTAATGGTTCACTGAATAGCATCAGGTTTCAAGTTTCAAACCATCATGGTTTGTTTGTTTTTTTTTTTGATACCCGTGACTGTCAGGGCCAACTCAACCAAATGTTTGGATGTCAAGAAACCCCGTAAGAAATTAATTCCTAGGTAAGTGGACACTATAAATTGAATCCATCAACTTAAGCACCTAATGACTCTATTTGACCACTAGGTCATTCCATGGTGGTTAACTATCATGGTTTGTTAAAATAGTCTTTTTGAAAACTAAAAGTTACGAGATCAATCCATAACTATTTAGAAATTAATTTTCTACGAGTTTCTTTGACAACTAATTGTTACAGTTGTCTTGTGAAAAAAGTGAAGGTAAGCTAAGCTAGCCTGACCAATCACACGATTAACATATTCCACAAGTGGGAATTAGTATAAAGGAATACGAATAAAGATCACTTTCCATTACAACATGTTAATGGCCCATAGGAAGCCCGAAATTAAGTCAACATCTTTCTTTCGGATGAAACATGAAATATCTTTTTACATTAAGATAAATGGCAAGTAGAGTCCATTCAAGGAGCATCATAGGTGGAGAATTGAAGTTTCAAAGGTGTATCCCTAGGAGGTCTTAGTTTGAAACCTACGAGTGAGCTTAATATATTGTAAAATTCCTTGTCTTCCGGATTCTAGGACTTGGGAAGGTCAAAAGTGCCACAAGTATAAAGTAGAGCGGAGCTCTAATTCTCGGTTATCAAAAAAAAGAAGAAGAAAAAAGTAGAACAATGAGAGGTGGTGTAAAAAGACATGTCCAAAACAACATAGCAAGAGGACATTAAAGGAGCAAACTTAACAAGCAAAAAAACAAAGAGTTACCAATTGAAAAGCTAATTCTCATCTTCCACGATCATATTGAAGTACATTTGTTTACAAACAAACTAACAAACAAATAGTTCAAGCTTACCTCTCAAAAAGTCCAAGCTTTAGAATGACATCAGCAAGATTTGAATTTGCCTTTCCCACCAACTGGAAAAGTTTCTTCCTTTTCATTCGAAACTTCCCAGTTGCTTCCATTTCACGGTTTATGTCAGTGAATTCAGCAACCATCCCATCAACCTTTGAAGCAAAATGTTATTGTTTCTCTCTTTCATACAATTATAAAAAATGAGCTTTTATAATCATTCTTTAAATATTTCATCCAAACGAGCTATTATTACATCTTCTTCTTCATAATCACTCAAAATAATTCATCGTTTTTAATTACTCAAAATAATCACTCCACAATTATTCATAGAAACACCAGAGCAATGGTGGATCAGGTCAAATATCATCCATGTAAAATACAATTAAAATGTTTAATGAGATATAGCAGTAGCTACCTGACGCCCATAGTAATCAAGAGCAATGCTCTGACCAAGAACACTGCCAATGGTACGTATGCCATCAATATTCAAGTACTGCAGCATTATGTAGTCCAATCCCCCTTCCATCCATGTATTCAAGGCCGGCTTCTCTCTCACCTCATACTCTGCAAAAAAAAATATAATTTTAGAATTAATATTTAGAATGAAGATTTATTTTGAGTATTTAGAAGTAATATTGCATTCAAAAACTTGTTTGGATATAGTTTTAAGAGTATTTAGAATGAGGATTTATTTTAAATATTTAGAAGTTATGATTAGCAATAATTGCAGTCTAAGAGCTTGTTTAGATGTAGTTTTTAAGAGTATTTAGAATGAAAATTTATTTTGAATATTTAGAAGTAATCATTAGTATTGATTGCAATCAAAAGCTTGTTTAGTTGTATCTTTTAAGAGTATTTAGAATTAGGATTTAGAATAAGGATTTATTTTGAGTATTTAAAAGAAATGATTGTAGTCAAAAACTCGTTTGGATGTAGTTTTTTTAGGAGTATTTTGTAAATACTCCTTCTAAATACTCATCCCTTAGATTCAGACAACTGCACACTTTCACTACAGTTTCTTTCAGTAACCCACACTTAAAAAAAAGCAGGTCAATATAAAGAAATGGAAAGCAGTATAGCAGAAAAGCATACTAAACACAGATAAAAGCTAGAATTTTGTGGGGGAATCTGGTCAAGGGCGTATATTTGATCAATTTGGATAAAAAGGAACGTCGAACTTTCCAAGATAGATACGATTCTTTTGACAATATTGTATATTGTGTAAAGCATATCAAATGGCATCTCGTAAACGTGCCTCTAGTAGATATTATTTCTTACATCCACGAGTATTTAATCAGTTTATGCATGTCTCGACTATTCTCATCGAATAACCATCTTAACTAAAATTTTTTTGTCACAAACTCATAGAAAATAAATTCATAGATAAGTGATCATCATGAATAGAACTTCATAACCTCTTTTATCAACTTAGATGAGAGCCATTTCTTGTAAATGGTTCTAGGAAGGGAGGAAGAACTATCACAAAGTGTTTCTTATCGCCTAGCCACCACCAACAATAACATGACAATAAGATAACTTGAGTAGAAACAAGATTTGCCTATAAAATTAAGACAACGGAATTAGATATTACCATCCTTTCTCATTTCAGGCAGCAATCCGGAAGCATGTTTCTTTACAATTTTCAAATATCCATCAACCTCATGTTCACGAACATTAAACAACACAATGGAGCCATACTGAAAAACTACAATGAAACAGCAGTCACTTCCACTTATGCTGGCAACATGAGTCTGAAACAGAAAATTGTCTTCAAAGTGTATTCATCCAACTTATCATGAACGGTAGTCCACTAGAAAGCAAACTTACGTTCGTATTACAAAGGTTCCCAAACTTAAGGACTATATAATTCGTCATACGAGATGATGGCGGAATAAAGTTCGGTTTATTCTGATCCACCAAGCTTTTCAAATCCACACTGAAT
This sequence comes from Cyclanthera cordifolia, assembly GCA_037832605.1. NCBI lineage: Eukaryota > Viridiplantae > Streptophyta > Magnoliopsida > Cucurbitales > Cucurbitaceae > Cyclanthera > Cyclanthera cordifolia. The sequence continues at coordinate 20,226 of JBBMEG010027459.1, forward strand.
CAAAGAAAATGTGGAAAGGAGAACAAATCAGAAATGCGCAAGTTTATAATTCTTCATGAGGAACTTAAACTTTATGGAAACATTAAAGTTTCGAGATTAATATTTTTTTTATATTCGTGACTATCTTGGCAAACCTGTGAGCACCTCAATTATTGTCAGGAAAATTTCAATTGGTCCTAATAACATTTGGATGTCAAGAAAATTCGAAGGGAATTAATATCTAGATAGGTATAGCCCATGTTTTAAAAGGCTATTGAGGCTTACGCCTCAAGTCGAGCGAGGCTATTACTTTTGTCCTCGAATCTTACGTCTTTGTTGGTTTATAAGAGGCTTACGCCTCAATAGTAATCACTCGAGGCTTAAAGTCCCTATGCCTCATAGAATAACTAGAAAAATGATATTAATTTTTTTTTTCAATTCTTTTAAATATAAGAGTATGAACCATATAATAATATGAATTATTACATGTTTACCACTTACACTTGGTTCGTGATCTCATTATCATGCATTGCTTTAGTCATTCATTTAGATTACATATTTTCTCTTATGAATTCTTAGGCAGATAATTGTTACAGAGTCATCAATTTAATTTTTTGATAATTTGTTGGCTTACTTCTTTTAGAGTTGTTTGTTGTATTCACTATAGGTGGTTAGAGAATCCACTTATGTTTCATTTAAAAAAACTCAATCATTTTAGTGTTGGTGTAATGTTTTATGTATTTTCACGTAAGTATTATATTTTACTGTACATGTTTACACTAATTTAAAATTTTTATAATATTTTAAATTCAAATTGATGCTTACGCCTCATACTGACTCGAGACTTACGCCTCGCCTTTTAAGGAGGAAAAGTCTCAAGGCCGCCTTTAGCCTTTTAAGACTTTGGGATAGCACCATAGATTGAACCCATGATCCACTGAAGTCTTTCTTGACCACTATGTCACTCCATGATGGTTAAATTTTGTGGGTAAATTAAAATTGGTTCTTATGATTTGAAGAAAGTTAGAATTTAGTCATGCTTTATTAAAAGCTAGAATTTAGTCCTGATGATTTAAACAAAGTTATAATATATTATCGTTTCAAACTAGAACTTAATCTTTACGGTCAAATAAAATCTAAAAAATAGTTATTTTCGTTCATAATCACTGGTGAATTAAATATATGAAAATTAACTATTTATGTGTCAATGATGTTAGTGTAAATTAAGCGATTGTTTGTACAAAAAAATCACAACATTTAGATGCAGTCAACTAAAAATACTTAATTATATAGAGATTACAAATGACCATGAACTATTTTCTAGTTTTTACCAAACTCATGGACTAATTCAACTTTTCTTCAACCCAAAAGGACTAAATTGATAATATACCCAAATTCTATCTTATAGTTTTTCGGGGCTAGATAATTTCTCTTTCACTCGCCAAAACACAAGCAGCAGAATTTCCAAAACCATTGGAAAACAATGATTAATACTCAAACTGAAAATAAAATTTTCCAGAACCAAAATCACAAACACTTTCCAAATGCAACAATATACAAATGAATTTCGAGAGTAAGATTTACAAGAAAATCAGAACAAACCTGAAGCTCTTTTCCTTCAGTAAAATTCAACACAACCACACACACTAAAAAACAAAGTTAAAAATTCCAGTCAATAAAACAACAAGAGTGAAAGAAATCACAACCTAGTGGAGAAGAAATAAGCTCTGACAGGAATAGACGGTGTAGAATCCTCCTCAACTTCATCCCCCTCATCGCAAACTCCTTCCGCAACACTCCGAAAACCACCATCTCCAACCTCCGAACACGATACCGGTTCATTCCACTCCAACGTGTGAGCGGAAGAGCTAATGCACCTCGCCAAAACCACCGCGCCGCAATTCGATCCTCCGAGCCATCGACTTCCGATGCCAAAACACAAGATACTCGACAAACAATAAGCGTTTGCGCCTGAGGCTAGGGTTTTTGAGAGAGCAATCGAGTGAGGCTTCGTTAGCTGCGAGAGATGGCTCGAATTCGAGCGAGCGAAAAAGGAACGGCCAGACGAGATCAGAAGAGAAGATGAAGAAGAATGAACAGAGATATTTGGAAGGAGGCGTACGGACCTCAAATGGCCGTCAATGGTGCGCCACATTTCTTCGTTTGATGGTTTTACAGACAACGATGGAGAAGGAAGCAACCATATTTGTCTGTAGACCTCTACCAAGGATTTGTGATCTTAATCACCGTTGGGCCGGACAGCTTATTGGGCTGTCACACATTTATTGGAGCCCATTTAATTGGCCCATACTTGCCATCTTTTGGGCTTAAGATCTTTTGCAAATTTTCCTATTAGTGTAAAATATCATTTTGTATACGCAATTTTGAGTTTTTTTTTTTTTTTTTTTTACATAAGTCTAATTTTTTGTTTCTAAAATTTGAATTTTGTTTTATTTTAGTTCCTAAAATTTTAAAATTCTAGTTTTAATCCTTTAATTTGAGGTTTCTTCAGTTTCCTTTGAACTAAATAATAATAGAAAAGATTTACAATTGATTATTGGAATTTTTTTTTTTTCGTTTTTTAAAGATAATTTATAGCCTACCTTTATAAATTTCTAAAATGTATTAATTTTTGGAAAGTTAAATAACTAAAATGAAATAAAATTTAAAATTTAATGATTAAAATTGAACTTATCATATTTGATTGGATACAAATTACTAACATTATTAATCAATTTTAATTAATATTAATTTTGGATTTATTATAAGAACTAATTTTTTATTCTTTTTAAAGTTATAAAGATTAAAATTAAACTTTTAAAGTTAAATAATTAAAATTGAAAAAAACTCAAAATTTAAAAAGTTAAAATTGAAATTTTTATATTTGATTGTAGTTATTCAACCAATTTTAATTAATATTGACTTTATATTTACTATAACAAATAATTTTCAATTCTTTTTAAGTTATAAGGATAAAAATTAAACTTTTGAAAGCTAAATAATTAAAATTGAACAAAACTCAAATTTTAAATATTAAAATTAAACATTTGAAATTTAAAACAAAAATAGAATAAAAGTCAAAAGTTCACGAAAATTATATTGTTTTTTTTTTTTGGTTCTCAATACAATTAAAAAAATATTAAAATTCTTGTTGGCACTATAAATTTACATTAATAAATTTAATTAAATATGAAATTTGATAACCATTTGATTTTTTATATTTGGGATTGTCCAAGCCAGTTGTGCTCACCTCAACTAGATGAACGTAGATTGAACTTACGATTGTAAGCATTCTGATATCTTCTTTGACCAATGTTAAGTTTTTGTGACTCTACATCTTTAACTTGGGTTAATTAAATATAACCTTAGTTAAATATTGGGTTAGGTC
>JBBMEG010027470.1:0-23592 GCA_037832605.1 Cyclanthera cordifolia
AGCTTTGTTTTCTTTTCTTAACTTGTTTCGATGGATGTTTACTTAAAACTGGAAAATTAATGGTACTTAGTTGGTCTAAAATCTCTTTCCCATCCCATGATTCAGGATGTTCGAAAAGTTCAGACTTTCCATTAAAAAGTTTACTTTTGCTCCAATAATGATTCATTGGTAGGTAACATCGATGCCCGGTTTAAGCAATTTTCCGTCTAATTCGAACACTCGACGTTTGTTCCTTAAAAATAAGGCATGTTTGATAGCCTTTCCTACTCCATCCCGATAAATCACCGTAAGATCGTAACATTTCATGAATCAACATATGTCGTTCTACATCTTCGATATAATGTCATGAATTATTCATGCATTTCTTACTAGAACATCCAAGTAGACCGACAAGATTCACGTGATTCTTAGTCAATCCTAAAAACTGTTTAACACCTTCGGCGTATTCAGAGTATAATTTGTTCATATTTCTTACCCAAGGTTTATTCATATTTATTTCAAAATTGATGTAGCACACTCTTTTTGTTATTTGAACGAACAATCCTACATGTGATTCGTGTAAAATTTTTTATTAGAATGTTCTATATTAATTTATCTAAAAACTAAAAATGAAAAACAAAAAACCTAATTAGTCTTAAAATTAAAAAATAAAAAACTATTCCTAATTCCTAATCTAAAAACTAGAAACTAAATGTTAACTAAAACCTAATTCTAAATACAAAAAACAAAAACATAATTTGACAAACTATTAACTAATTATTCGTAATCGTAAAACTAGAAACTAAAAACCTCAAACTAAATGAAAACTAAAGCCTAATTCTGAAAACAAAAAATTAAAACCTAATTTTAAAATAAAAAACCCAATTCTAAGAAATAGAAACAAAAAAACCTAATTCTAAAACCTAAACTAAAACAAAAACCTAAAACCTAATTCTAAAAATTAAAAACAAAAACCTAATTCCAAAATCTAAACTACAACAAAACCTAAAGCTTAATTCCAAAAACTATAAATAAAAACCTAATTCTAAAATCGAAACTAAAAAAAAAACCTAAAGCCTAATTCCAAAAACTATAAACCAAAACCTAATTCTAAGAACTAAACTAAAACAAAAACCTAAAGCATAATTCCAAAAACTATAAACCAAAACCTTATTCAAAAAACTCAACTAAAAAAAAAAAACCTAAAGCCTAATTCCAAAAACTATAAATCAAAACCTAATTCTAAAAACTAAAAAAAAAAAAAAACCTAAATCCTAATTCCAAAAACAATAAACAAAAACCTAATTTATGTTTATAATATTACTCTCACACATAATTTTCGTTCTTTTTTTATATTTACATTAACTTGTGTTTTGAAAAACAAAAATCAAAATTAAGAAGTTAAAAAAAAAAGTTTTAAATACTTGTTTTGAATTATTAAATTTGATTAAAACTCACATATTTATTTATGAGGAGATGAAATATATATAGAGAATTTGAATAAATCCAAACTTGAATTTTAAAAATCAAAATCGAAAAAAATAAATAGTTATCAAACGCGCTATATTATCACAGTCCTAAAATTAGACATGTATTTAGTCAGGTAATTATATGCTGAAATAATACTATTCAAAGATCGGCGGTGATTGATTACTCAGCATTGTCGCTCTGTGTAAGGACTCGAGTTTTCAAAGAATTAAGCCAAAGACCTTACATAACTTCAATGCATGAAAATCAGTTATTAAACAAACTTTAAAGGATAAATCATGGCATTTATTGAAAACGGTTACTCTATGTGGGATCCCGAAAACATTTAATATACTCAAGAAGTCATAAACATTAAAAATAACATAATTAAATCATGCTAGGACAATCCCTATACTCTAGTGCAACAATCCCCAAAGTCAACGTAGCAGCCTCGTCAGCATCCCGATCAAGTACCTGAGAGAAATCCACAATAGAAATGATGAGTCACAAAACTCAATAAGGTGCCCAAACTCATGGTACAACATGTATATAGTTAAATGGGCATATCAAATATTATAATACATGCCAGAAATCAATAATAGACATCATCAAAGGGTACACTTATTCAAATCTTCAAGTGTGCCAAGTCATGTGCCACCACCTCGTAGAAAGATCAATGACCTATGTCAAAGACCAGAAAAATCTAACAGTCAAAACTATAGATAAAAAATACCTTTCACGAACTCCTTTGATTCTAGGCAATCTTGATAACTATTGCTAGTGTGAGAGCTTCTCGGCGAGCCGAGCGGTAGTGATAATACAAGCACCCCACGCGGTGGGATATCACCTAGACCCTCACTCCTAAACATGGCACTTAAAGAAAGTCTGATCGACGACGCTGGTAGGTATGGCTAATCGGGTGGCCTCCAAGTCCTCGACGAGTGAGAATATCATCGCCTCTTCTGGCATGTGATCGGACCCTCTATTCGCTACCTATGCCCAGGCCACATCTGCTGTGAACACCGACACGATTACTAAATAAATGGTCCTTTAAGACCAATAAAATGTTGGGTTTTTGAACCACCGAACAAGTATTCCATTTTCTGGCGGTTAAAAACCTTGGTTTCCATATGAAACATAGGAATAATAGTCCCCTTTGGGACAATAACAAGTCAACAATTCATTTTGGCTAGTTTTCAATGGAGCGTCCCTGCCCAACATATATAACAGTTCAATATGATTGGTTCTCTATGGAACGTCCCAGTTCAATATATATAAGAACTCAAGATGGGTTGTTCCCTATGAAACATCTCGACCCTACATATATAAACAATATTTGAAAATAATGGTACACACAAGTACACTCATAAAATGATCACATATCAGATAGCATAGAAACACACCAATCAACCCAACATGAAACAAGCTGAATTAATGTGCATTCATGTTATTACACCACTGACCACGAGAAGGGGTAAGGGTTCCTTACCTGGTCGAGTCCTCACTTGAGAATCCTAGCTTCCAATTGAATAATTCGGTGAACATCGATACTCAAATAAGACCTAACAAATAAATGAGATAGAACTAGAACAAAAGACTATTAAAAACGAACTCAGGAAGTCCAAATTATTAAAAGAGACCATACATCGAAACACGAATTTTTAGGTCTCGGGCTTGGTCAACTCAATCCATAAAGGTCTAAGCTGGTCAAGGATGATCAACGTTCGCTTCTATATGAATTAAGGCCAATTTAATCATAATACAAGCTTTGGTCAAACGTTACCAAACATAGTCATGATACGTATTAACTATCATGTAATAATCATCTTGCCACATGAATATCAATTCCCACTTTTGACTAACCAATGCTACTCAAATTCGCCATCAATTAATCAACTTTGATTATATACCTTTACATAACCCCAAAAATTCCCATGGGTTTTATATTAATCAATTTAAATAAAATCATAATATCCAAAGGGTTCCCTAACTTTAAATTATGATCATTTATTTTAATGCCTCATTTATTTTAATATTTATTATTAGGGTCAAATAGTTAGGGTCAAGAAGTTTTGTATGAGAATCTAGGACATATAAATATCGAGTATTTTTCAGATGTCGATTGGGCAGGGTCTAAGGAAGATAGGAGGTCGACTTCGGGATATTGTGTCTTTGTAGGATGCACTCTAGTGTCGTGGAAGAGTAAATAGCAGAACGTGGTGTCTTAGTCTAATGGTGAGTCCGAATATAGAGCTATAGCTCAAGCAACGTGTGAGGTTGTGTGGTTGATCAGATTCCTAGACGAAATTGGAGTAAAGTTTAGATTTCCTACGAAGTTGTGGTGTGATAATCAAGCGGCTTTACATATAATCTCAAATCCAGTATTTCATGAGAGAACCAAGCATATTGAAATAGATTGTCATTTTATTCGGGAAAATATACAATAAGGTTTGGTCTCAACGAGATATGTAAAGACTTAAGAGCAGTTAGGTGACCTTCTTATTAAAGCATTGAATGAAGCACGGTTAAGCTACCTCTGTAACAAGCTGGGCACGATAGACATATGTGCTCCAGCTTAAGGGGGAGTGTTGAAGTTAGTTAGACTAGGTTTAGGCCTGTTAGGCCATTTGGTCGTTAGGGTTAGAATGTAACACTATATAAAGGCATTTCCTCTAATAATATAAGGGTGGGAAAATTCTTGACTTTCAAAATTGTTTACATAAGCATTCTTGTTGGCCTAATTAATTTAGAATCCATATTTAATTCTTTTAAATCCCAATATGCCTTTTATTTCTGCTCTAAGCGTAACTGGCACGCTTTACCAAAAACTATAATATAAGGAGACTTTCCTAAGGGTGTGTTAGATGAAGTTCTATATCCCCATAAATGATCATCTAACTTACCAGACCAGTCTTTCCTTTTTTGATTAACAACCTTTTCCAGGATTGCCTTTATTTCCCTATTGGATATTTCTACTTGACCATTTGTCTAAGAGTAATATGTTGTAGAAATTCTATGAGTTATGTTATATTTCTTAAGCATATATACTAAAGCTCTATTAACAAAATTAGTTCATTCATCGCTTATGACATCTTTAGGTGTCCCAAATCTTGTAAATATATGCTTATGTAAAAATTAAATTACTGTTCAGCATCGTTGTTTGGACTAGAAATTGCTTCTACCTATTTTAAAACATAATATACATCCACTAAAGTATACACATTCGACAACATAAAACAATTCTCTTTCAAAAATATAATTCAAAGACATTTCATCTTTTCCTATTATATTACCTTTGCACTTGCATCTATCACAAGTTTTAACAAAATAGTGAGCATCTTTAAAATAGTAAGCAAAAAATAACGAGATTGAAATCCTTGAGTTGTTTTTCTGGCATCTTTAAGAATCTCCTTGCTCTTCTTCCCTATAACACATCTTCGAATCACATAATCAGCACACTACTTATACAAAATATGTCTCATCCCAAAAGTAACTTCTAACCTTATAAAAGTTTTTTTTTCTTCTGGTGCTTACTCAATCCTTTAGGCATCAGATTTCTAGCTAGATAGTTTGCAAACCACAGATTGTTAAACACTCGTAATTACAAATAACTATTCATCAGGAAAATTGTTTCTAAATGTCCAATTGCTAAAGCAATACTTGTTAATTCTCAATCCTAGACAAATGATCTGCAACATAGTTTTCACTACCCTTTTTATCCAAAATTTGCAAATAAAACTCTTGTAGCAAAAGAACCCACCTCATCAATCAAAGCTTCATATCTACTTTTGTCATCAAATACTTGATAGCTTCATGATCTGTGTAAACTATTACTTTAGATCCTATCAATTAAGATCTAAACTTATCAAGTGCAAATACAACAACTAACATCTCTTTTTCAGTTGTGGTATAATTCTTATGTGCTTCATTTAACGTTTTTCTATCATAGTAAATATGATGAATCACCTTCTCCTCTTTTTGACCCAAAACTGTGCCAACAACAAAAACACTAGCTTCACACATTAACTCAAATGGTTTGTTCCAATCGGGGATATCTATTATTGGTGCTGAGATTAAAGCTCTCTTCAAAATATCAAAAGCCACAACAAAATGGTCATCGAAATTGAAGACACGATTTTGCTATAGAAAACGGCAAAGAGGTATAGAAAATTTTGAGAAATCTTTAATGAACCACTTATAAAAACCAGCATGTCCTTGAAAACTTCGCACGTCTTTTACACTCTCTAGATAATTTAGCTTCTCATTCACTACAATAGACTATTACATCTCTTACCCTGAAATGGCATTTTTCCTAATTCAACACAAGATTAGTCTCTTCACATCTTTTAAGAACTCTTTTCAGATTATGCATACATGATTCGAATGATTCCCTCATAGTCGTGAAGTCATCCATAAATACCCCAACTATCTTTTCAACCATATATGAGAATAGTGTCATTATACAACTTTCAGTTGTTGTGGCATTGTAGAGCATAAATGGCATTCTTCGGAATGCAAAAATTCCATAAGGACAAGTAAAAATGGTATTTTCTTGGTCTTTTGGATCAAGGGTAATCTGATTATAACCCGAGTAACCATCCAATAAATAGTAGTACTTTTGTCCTCATAACATGTTTAATATTTGGTCAATGTATGACAACGAAAAATGATTTTTCTTTGTAGCTTTATTCAGTTTCCTATAATTCATACACATCATTCAACCTGTTATAGTCCTGGTTTGAATTAACTCGTTTTCTCATTCTTTACAACTGTCACTCCTCTTTCTTTGACACACACTGTAGTGGATTCGCTCACTTGTTATCTAAAATGGGGCATATCACTCCCACATCCAGCCATTGTATAACTTCTTTTTTAACAACCCCTTAATAGTTTGGTGAAGTCTTTTTCGATGCTCTACCGACTTACACTTTTCATTTTCAAAGTTGATTTTATGCATACAAAAAGTCGGCTTTATTCCTTCTATGTCTGATAAAGTCGAGTCTATGGCCTTCTTGTATTTCATAAGCATTTTAATCTACTCTTTTTCTGATTCTCTGATGATTTAGTATAAATGATAATTGGAAAAGCTTCATTTACTCCCAAATATGCATATTTCAGATGATCTGGGAATTGTTTCAATTTCAACTTAGAAGGTTGTTCAATTGAAGGTTGTAAGGCGATGTACCCTAAAGGCCTAGTAGTTTGTATATTTAAGAACAAACATTTAATTTTAGACATTGAATGTTATATCCAGTTATTAATAAAAAGTTATTCTTTTCAATAAATTGCATATTTAATATTGAAACGGCATTCAACATTATCACATTAATTGGATGAATGTTGATATACCCTTGGCTATTTAGATGAATACTTGGACAAGTACGTGGAACCTATGAGTGGATCTAGTTCCAAGTTTATAACCTAAATCGTCTACAGTATATGGACTATGGCTAGGTTGCCTGAGTCCTAATAACACTATTGGTGTGACTTGTTTTGCAAGAGTTGCAAATGATCTAATGTGGAGACATGTGAATGGGGGCGCCTGTGCAAAAAGAAGTTTTTGCATTAGACAAGATCAAAATATTTATGATCGGGCTAGTAATTTTGTTATACACTTGTATCAACTACTTCACTAAGGTTGATCATATGTCAATGTGATCTTAATCTTAGGTAGGTTGTGAGTTCCTGCTTTATGAAAGCATCATTTGATGTGCATAGATGAGACCAGTCAAACAACACTAGGTAAATAAGCCTTCCACGTTGGGAATTGTCGTCGTTACTAGATGAGAACATAACGTCACAAGAAGGAATTAACACATTCCCTAATATTGAAGAAGAAGTAGAGTAGTTCCCTATTGATTATAGGACTTGAACAAAATGATCCTGCCTCTCATTGGCCTAAGAGGACATTCGTTTATAGTAGACGTATAAACAACTTGTTTATTAGAGGAGTCGATGATGCTTAAGAAGAAAGATGTGATCACAGGGGTAACACGGACATTCGGCCCAATTGTGAATTACAAACAAGCTCGTCAAGAATCATATCACAAATGATCAATTATATCTATGACACTAACTTTTCCTATTGTGCGAAAAAGTTCAGCAAAGGCCTTTAGTAATAAGCCTCATGTTAATGACGAGAGATTAGATCACAGGTTGTTGTAGCTTTCATCCTATAGGTTCACCAGTCCCCGGCAAGCTCATAATCATTAGTACACTATTTCATTAGAGAAATGAATTTGAACCACTTAAATTCTAGGATTTTTATATAAGACATAATTAATAGGAGTATTAAGTTTAATGGTTGAATATAATTAATTGATTAATATATTGGATATATGAATTTAATTATAATTGGATGAATATTAATGAGGAAAAAAATAATTTTTAGATAAATTGATTATATATAATTTATGAATTCTTAGTCGAAATATGTTGGACATATTGGGTTAATAATTATTACATAATTATTATTAAGTTTGAGAATTATAAGTTAATATGTTGGATATATTAATTGATATAATGGTTAATGAACAATTTTTAATTGGAGAATATTAATTAATATGTTTGACATATTAATTGAATTAATAATTATTGGATAATTATTAAAGTAGAGATTTAATATAATGGATATGTTAATTGCACGAATTTATTTAATAATATATTGAAAATATTATTATTTTGGAATTATTGATAAATATCAAATAAAATAATATATAGAAAATATTGTGTAAAATTAGGAAATCCTCCCTCCTAAAAAGGATGAAATTTTAGATCACCCTTTAATGAAGGGAACGGAATTTCAAATTGCTTATCTAAAAAGAAAGAGGGAAAATCTTTTATTTTTCTCAATATCTTTAATATAAAATTTCAAAGATATTATACTTTCTTTGTTTAAAGATTGTCTCCTCTATTATCAATAGAGACCTTGAAGGTCTTCATTTCCATACCACTCCGTTTAGAGTAATCTTATTCTCAAATTGAGAAAAGAACCGAGTTATCTTTATCCTCTTGTCAAAAATCTCCCCAAAATCACCCCAAGGAGTCGGCCCTTGCAGCCTCGACTCTCTCGGGTTTGGAAAAAGAAGGCGAACACCACCTAGTGAGAAAGTCGTGGAGGTCAAGACTCTCCTATGGGTGAGTCGACCTAGTCCAAAGTAATTAATGACTGGATCCGCTGATAAAGGCCAGGAGTTACGCCAAATAGGCCAGCCCGAGTTGGTTGGCCATGGAAGTTAGGATTTTTTTGTGGACGAGTCGACCGAGGCAAAGTAACATTTGGGGACGCTGCACCCTGTGGCGTTCTAGGGTTACATCGAGTCGGAAAGACCGAGTGGGTTGGTCGTGGAGGTTAGGACTCTCCTCCAGGAGTCGACCGAGTCCAGGTAACGCATGGAGATGCTGCACCCAGCGGCGTCTCAAGTTACAACGAGTAGTCTAGCCCGAGTGGGTTGGTCGTGGAGGTGAGGACTCGTAAGGGTTGACCAAGTCCAAAACCGACTCGTAAAGGTTGCTCGTGGAGGTTAGGACTCTCATGTGGACGAGTCGACCAAGTCTAAGTAACGTTTGGAGATGTTGCACCCCCGTTGCATCCTAAGGTTACAATGAGAGGGCTGCACCCTTAAGGGGTCGGCCATGGAGGTGACAACCTTTGAAGGTTAACCAAGTCCAAGTAGCTCTTGAGTCAAAGACGTTACTTCTCGAAAGGGTAATGGTCAGGAGTTCTGCCATTCATTTGCGGCTTAATGCCGAACGTTTCCAACGGTTGGCCATTATGCCGCCCATAAGTGAGCAGCAGCGTGTAGGAAACCGAATGCTATAAGAAGTCAAATCATTCTCCATTTCAAGGGAGGCAGATTCTAAGAAAAACTATGCTAAGTATTCTTAAGCCATTCTAAGTTCTAAAATTCCTCTAAATTACTCTTCTAAACTATTACTGACTCAAGCATTAGAGGCTCTGTGGCTCACACCACACCACTGTGTCCAAAATTTGTTCTTTTTTGCAAAGTTCTCATCCTTGGTAATACAAATTGTATTGTGGATATTCGTTAACCATTTTTCGGCATCAACAAAGTTCTTAGAGCTTTAGCACTCATGGAGAAGCTTCTTTTTAAAGAGATAAACCATGACCACTCACAGTCAAAGCTCATTATTGTTCTAAATCACACTGGAGCAATTTTATAAACTATTGAGAGCGAACGCAACTCAATAACCTTAGGTGCTTCTAATACTAACAGACATCAAATATCCATTAAAGAAGACATTGTTGTTCTACCTTCTTCTTGGTGTTCTAAATCTTCCCTTTTCAAAGACTATAGCCTTGCCTCCATTTCTCTCTAAGGAAGAGCTTTGTTAATCCTCGATCTTCTCGAGACACTTGTATACTTCTTCTCATTTTAATCAATTTAACTATCTTTCTCAAAAAAAAAAAAAAAAAAAAAAAAAAAGAATTGGAGATATTTTAAGAAATTTATTCTCGATTAAACATATACATAAAACATTGTAAATGTTTAAGTAAATACAATAAATGTTAACAATAGTATTTTCATGAAACAAGATCTAGAGGTGTAATTATGAGTAAGAGTTACTTCAAGGGAAGTATTTGAATATTGAATATTTTCATAAAATCATTAGTTTAATTTGATTGAAACCACGTACTTAAATATTTAAAAAATAAATTTGATATGCATAACATGTCATTCCTTTTTATTATTTTTCATAAAAAATTTCAACAACAAAAACTTAATTTTCACCCTCTTGTACACAAACAAAACCATTTTAATATATTTATTCACAAATAAATTAATATGTTCTTAATTAAATTGTTATTTAGAAGACCTTTTTTGATTGAAGGTCATGTTAGCTTCTCTATAATAGATAGATCAAGATTTCAAAGGACAAATTTAGTCATGAAAATATCGATCTATCTATTATTGTAAATATCAATAATATTTTGATTAAATTCAAATATCAATGTCTTCGACATTGTACTTGAGAAAAACGTAATGACTATGTTCATAAGTACAAATATATTAACAAATTATCAATCTTTGAGAGGAAACAACAAGAAAGGAATGATGAAGCCAATGTTGAGAGAATGTTAGTTATGTTTATTAATCAAGAAGATGGAACAGACTTATACCAAAAGTCAACAATATATAAATGAAATGTAGACTAACTTCATTAGGTCCAATGGATTCACACTATAACAAATAAAAGAAGAAGAGAGATTTAATGACATTGTTTTTGTACATAATGTTGTTGTTATAATAATAATAATTATTTTATTTTTACTGAAACTACCAAATCAAAATTTTAATACTCGTAGAAGTAAAGTTGACAAATTGTTTTTAGATGTTTCAGAAAAACAAATTGTTTTTAGTATCCATTAGATTTCAATCCACTTATCTCATCTTGAACCAATATTTGGTTAATTATAAGAAAAGAAATAGGTTATTAAATTTTTAGAGATGAAGATCAATTGTTAGCAAGAGCATATATGACAATAAACAAAAATAACTGAATGAATATCATTACTCATGACAATTTATTTCGATCTTTGGACGTCCACCATTATATCTTATTCGAACGCAGAAACTGTCACAATTTTTATTTTGAGCTCCGCTAGTGTCTGAGCAAATAGCCTGTAAACATCGTATCCTCGAAGCACATCTGTATCATTCACATCCGTATCTACAAATATTCAATTTGAAAAAAAAAACTATTATCTTATACTATATCATAAGTTTTTAAAATTCTAGTGAATATTTAAAATCCAATACAAGAGGCAAATATGATCTAAGAAGGTATAATTATTATCCAATCATAGATTAGGCCAAAGTTAAAGTGTAAGACCCCAAATTCTCTAAGTTTCATACAATAAATTACCTACTCGATCCCATGATGATAGAGATAGAATACCTAGGTATCATATATGGCTTGATTACCTATGAGGGCTTTTGATTGATAATTTACAATGTCTGAGTATCAGCGATAACGAGATTACCTACCATATCTTTTAATGAAAGAGATGATATGCCTCGGTATCATATGTAATCTGATTTGTGCCAGGTCTTATATTGTGGTATATATCATGTCTTGGTTTCATATTAGAATACCTTCCAGGACTTATATTCAATGATGAAGAATGTCTGGGTATCACATGTAAGATGATTACTTGCTAAGTCTTATAATGAAAGAATAAAGCATACAATACAACATGCTAACATAGCATAACATTACAATATGTTTGCATAAATAGAACATCGGATGTAACGACTAACATGCTTACCTAATAGGAAACCATAGTACAACTCAATAAACATATGAGTTAAACAACATGCACATCAAACATATAGGCATACATCGTTCATAAATAATTCATCAAGAATGATTATAGCAAAGTTAAGCTAATTAACTTTTATTTGTGCTCAAAATTAACCACAATACCTAAGTAAAGTAACGGTTCCCTTACCTTGGTAGAATTTGATAAGGCAACCCTAATTCTCAGCCCAAAGACCCAAGCTTATAATGAAGCAAGAACCCTTAGATCTAAGGGATTAACACCTACTTATGTATTTGGAAAATCCAAGACAAAAAGGCTAGAATTTTTATTACCTTTTTTATCAAAGATCTAGAAGCAAGATATAGAAGATCTTGTTTTAGTTTGAGTATCTCCACAATCAAACTTGATCAGGTTAGATTGAATGGCTCGCATGCATTCTATCACAAGAATTGCAAAAGAATTTAGAAAAATGGCAACTTTATTAGAGAATTTGCAGAAGAACTTATTATCCCCCAAAGACACTAAAGTTGCCTTCTAAGAGAAGTTCCAAGTTTTTTAGATCAAAAAATTGAATACATGATACGAATCCAACAACCTTCTTATTGTATTCGAACGAAGGAGAATTATAAGAAGCAAGGAAAATCAACATGCAATTTTAAGTGAAAAAAACAATTCCAGATTTATTATTTTGGAACTTTTAAAGTTCAAACCTTGTGAAACAAGCTCTAATTTATAAATAACTTTTTAGAAGAGTTTGTTAGGTGTATTTAAAGCCAATCTACCATTTTTTCTAGCATTTTAGCCTCTCAATTGATGTACAATTGACTTTTGGCTTCCTAGGTCTTATTTTCCACAAAGTGCTTTTAGGAGGTTTTTTAGACCTTTTGTATTCCAAGCCATGCACGAAAATTTGGCCTAAAAAAATGCTTGTAATACCTCATTTTGGACATAATATTGATATCAAACTTTGAGTTTTCTTGACCCCATTTGGTGGTGTTTTTTTTTTCAAATCTTGCTTTAAATTTGAATGAAAATAAATTCATTGGATTAGTCTAGATCAAACTAATTCTGGAGTGAGTTGTCTTAGGATCTAAGAGTGACCATCATAGGTTCTAAGTGAGATCTAAGACTGTATTCACCATTCTAACAAAACTCTTCGTTGAAATCAAGTTGAGTTTTTCCTATTTATGAGTTTTTACATGGATCCTAGAAGAACCCTAGCTTTGTAAAACCAAGCAACCTTGGAGCTTATCATTCGTGCTAATATGCTTCTCCGTCAAAATTTTACAAGCCACAAAGCCCTTTTAGCTACTCTCAACTCTTTCATTTCATTATGATCTAGCCAAAAAAAAAATTGAGCTTTTTGATCTTCAAGTGCTAAGTTTTGCATCATATGGGCAAATTGAATCACATTCATGTTTTTCAAAATACCATACCCTCTTCTCAACCAGAAAAATGACCCCTCTTCTTCCAAGAACTACTCAATACCGCTCAAAATTTACTATACCCTCTTCTCAACAAAATGTTTTTGTTGCCGCTTATTGTCATTACTAGAACATTAATGTTGCTTTATTTATTTATTTCGTAGAGTTTAGTAGCCTCAAACCTTCCCTAATCTTTGCCATTAAGAAACTTGAATGGTCATGATAATCAACTTGTTCAATTATCTATAATTTCATCCAATCCGTAATTAAATACACTACAAATCACAGTACAACTCAATGAACATATGAGTTAAACAACATGCGCATCAAACATATAGAGCATACATCGTTCATAAATAATTTATCAAGAATCATTATAATAAAGAAAGCTAATTAACTTTTATTCGTGCTCATAATGAACCACTGTACCTAAGCTAGGGTAACAGGTCTCTTACATTACTAGAGTTTGTTAAGGCAACTCTAATTCTCATCCCAAAGTTTGAAGCTTATAATGAAGCAAAAACCCTTGAATCTAAGAGATTAACACCTCTTTATGGATTAGGAACAACCAAGAAGAAAATGCTAGAATTTGATTACCTCTTTGATCAAAGATTTAAAAGCAAGATATAAAAGATATTGTTGTAGATTGAGTCACTTGACAATCAAACTTTATCAAGATTAGATTGAATGGCTCGCGTGCATTCTATCACAAGAAGTGCAAAAGAACTTAGAAAAAAGGCAATGTACTTGTAGAGAACTCTCAAGTTTGATCTCCAATGTACTTTTCAATTTCCTGCATGAATTCCGTAGAAAAATTAGGTATACTTGGTTTAAGCGCACCTGTTATAATGCAAATTTTTTCACTCACAAGTTCTTGCATGTGTTGTTTTGAATACAAATCCATGCTCGCCTTACATACTTGAATAACGTAATCATCTTTTTCTTTAATTTCTAAAATATTCTCTTCACATAATTTAATAACTTAATCATTTTTTTCTTTAATCTCTAGAATATTCTCCTCACAAATATATTTATTAACTGAATCACTTTTTTCTTTAACCTCTAGAATATTCTCCTCACAAAATTTAATAACTGAATCACTTC
This sequence comes from Cyclanthera cordifolia, assembly GCA_037832605.1. Lineage (NCBI taxonomy): Eukaryota > Viridiplantae > Streptophyta > Magnoliopsida > Cucurbitales > Cucurbitaceae > Cyclanthera > Cyclanthera cordifolia. The sequence continues at coordinate 14,260 of JBBMEG010027470.1, forward strand.
TTTCTTTACCCTCTCGAATGTTCTCCTCACATAATCTAATCACTGGACCTTCTATCTCTTTACTTTCAAAACAACTTTCAAGCATTTGTGTCTCACATATTTTTTCATTTTTGCTTTCATCTTGCTTTGTCTCAAATGAACATAGATGAACATGAAGTTGCACACATTCTTTGTTAGTTTCTATGTCATCAATAACATCATCATTATATAAAACATCTTCTTTATGCCTGAGACAATCTTCCTCTTTTTGGATTGGTTGGGCAATGATTCTTTTCAATGCTTCATCCTACAAACTTAACTCTTGAAATAGTTCGCTCATGTAATTTAAGGTTAGTTGAATTTCAGCCACGTTTTCTTGACAAACTCTCCAAAATGGATCATCATTAACATAGTTCCTGAAGCGTCATTGTGCTTGGCGAATCATGGTCCTTCTTTAACGCTTTTGATGATACATGCTGCAAAAATAATTGTAAAGTGACAAGAAAACATGAACTTCACACACACAATTCACTAATTTTACACTCGAAACACTCGTGATTATCACACACAAATGTAGGCTTTTGGAAAGTGGCTAAATTATGATCAATGATAGGCTAATATATCACAAATCTTGTAATAGTGAGCCTTACAAATCAAACAAGACAAGAAAATAAAGAAGTAACAATATAAAGAACAAGAACATAAATAGAATAAAAAGAATAGTTGTTCTAGAATTTTGAATAAATTGCACACTAATTAGGAATTGAACAAACAAAATATGAGGTTGTGATTTTCAATAAGTGACCTTATAGACAATTAAAGATGACAAACATATCTAAATATCAATAGAAGGAAGATCGATCAAATCAGAACCTTATCAAGGCCTTTAGATAGGAAAAAAGAATATTGAATACAACAGTTATAAATTGCGCACTGAAAAGAAATCGAACGAACGAACCTATTCCTCTATTTATTTAAACAAGTGACCTTCAGGATATATAAAGATCACAGAAAGATCCAAATTCCAAATCAAGAATAATTATTCAAAAACTGACGTTATCAACTCGTTATAACCGAAATGAAGATGGATTCAAGATTAGAACAAGTAATAAAATTGAATCAAAGATAAAATCTTTCTTTTTCTTTTTCTTTTTTCAAGATCCAAAAAATGAGAAAAATATAGAATCAAGATCAGATTTATTTAATTTTTTTTTTAAGATACAAAAAATGATAAAAATATAGAATCAAGATCATATTTTTTTCTTTTTAATTTTCAAGATCCGAAAAATGATAAAAGATGGAATCAATATCACAAAAAATGTTGAATGATAATGGATGAAATTGGGAGAAAAAAAAGGAATTTACAGAGTTTTTAAAAAAATTAACAAATTGATGGAATTTAACGATGGAATCAAACCTAGAGTAGGCCACAAAGATGCAACCTAGGCTATTCTCAACCCAAATATCCAAGCTTATAATGAAACAAGAACCCTTGGATTTAAGAGATTAACACCTCTTTATGGATTTTGAACAACCAAGTGGAAAATGCTAGAATTTTGATTACCTCTTTGATCAAAGATCTAGAAGCAAGATATGGAAGATCTTGTTCTAGATTCAGTCACTCAACAATTAAACTTGATCAAAGTTAGATTGAATGGCTCACATACATTCTATCACAAGAATTGCAAAAGAATTTATTAAAAAGGAAAAGAACATGCTCTACATCTCTAACAAAGGATCTCCCGTAGAAAACTATTTTTCATTCATCCAAAATCTCTTCTTTCACAACTAAATTCATGGCTTTTTATAGCCTAAACAAATTGTAACCTAAAACATTAAAAATAAATTTAAAATTAAAAAATAGTTCATAAAATATTCTAAAATTCGAAAATTAATGTTTATTTTGCTAACTTTAAATGTTCTAACTCTTCTAGAGTAGTTCCTAATCTTGTTAAATTCTACGATCCTTATCAGAATTCCACTAAATTAGCTCAAATAAACTCAAACTGCAGGTCTTAGGAGTTTCCTTAAAAAAAAAGGTCAAAACAACATCCAAGGGTCAAAATTAGCACCCCAAACCTTCAAGCGACATGGAGATACTTGCAACTGTGTCTCCATGGTGGCTACACGAAGCACAACACTGTCTCCTCTGACGTGCTAACTCTCTAGTTGCTACTATGCTCAAAATAAGGAAAATGATGGAGATTGCACGGACAAACGAAGGGATCTGATTTACTGTTGTAAAGATTGTCTAATAGGAGTTAAGGATGCAAAGAAAACAAGCGACGATTATGATTACATAATAATGAAAAAATAGATTTTGTCTTTTTATACAATTCCAAAAAGCTACAGAAATTACGGAAATGCCCCTCGTTACGGAAATGGCCATTTTAACCTCTTCTTCAAAATTCCAACTTTACTCCTGTTCGGATATGACTTATTTAAGTTTTCCCTAGGTAAAAAAAATTAAAATTTCTTATGAGTCTCGTGAAGTCCAAAAATTAACAAAAGAGCCAGAAGTGAAATTTTAGATTGTTACACATATCTTAAAAACTAGTAAACTATTGTCATTAATCCATTGACAAGTTTCAATTATTCTTTTTGACAACTTTATAAGAGAATTTACATAAGAACTTATTATCCCTAAAAGACACCAAAGTTTCCTTCTAAGAGGAGTTCCATGTTTTTTTAGATTAAAAAATTGAATACATTTTGGCTGATATGCTTCTCCTTCAAAATTTTAGAAGCCACAAAGCCCTCTAAGCTACTTTCGACCTCTTTCATTTCATTATGATCTAGCTCAAAAAAAAAAAAATTGAGCTTCCTAATCTTCTAGTGCTAAGTTTTTGCATCATTTGGGCAAATTGAATCACATTCATGGTTTTGAAAATACCATACCATCTTCTCAACCAGAAAAATTACCCCTCTTCTTCTAGGAACTACTCCATACAACTCAAAATTTACCATAACCTTTGTGGTTTGTCTTCATCTTTGTCGACAACGAATGATCCTTTATTTACTCTATTTCACCTAAAGAAGTAGTGCCATTAGAGGTAAGGAGGCCTTTTGTCTAACGAAGGAGTAGTTGGAGGAGCGGCAACTGCAACACAGGGAATTAGGTTTAGCATGGATGATGTTAGGATTGCAGCAAGTGTCATCGTGCTAAAGTTTGGGAAGGCTTAAAGACTTAAAGAAATGGTGCATTCAAAGTTGTAATGCCAATTGGTTGTGGGAGTCTGAGTTTAAGATCATACCTAAAGTGGATGAGCCGTTAATTTGTAAAGGATTCATAGTTGGTGGACTATAGAAGCTAGTTAACCTAATGTCTTGAATGCAGTTTTCGAGATTTAAACCTTAAAAGTTCATGTCAATGGTTTCACTTTGAGAGACCAGCGCAGAGACCTCGTAAAGGAGAAAGCCTAGGGGTATTTAGTTCTCCAAAGGGTTGTTTGAATAAGAACTCAAAGTTTTGCTTACATACATGTCTGACGTCGTTCTTTGGTTTGTTTTGTGGATAGTAACTGACGCAGTTATGATTAACCAAGTATTGATATAAAATAGATATGACCCAGCGACGGTGAAAGCGCAAAGAGAAAGATAGATGTCGAAAGACCATCTGGGTCCACGGGTCGTAAGCAGTAAAAGTTTATCTTTAAGTGGTTCAAAGACAAGAAGTTACCTTGCGTAAGTCGTAGAAAGACCCATCAGGGGTTGAAAATATTGAGCCATCTTATGCTTCTTGATGTTTGGTCAAACCATGAAAGTTAGAGCACCAGCTGGACATTGAGTCCAGTAGGGGATGTCATAACAAATATGAAAGAAGCTCATTAACCCAATACCTTTGACATAATCTAACGTGAGATAGAAACCTTTGGAGCTTATTCTGGTGGATGTTACTTGGTGGAACCAAGCATATGGACACCTAAGAAAAGTCGAGATGTCTGGAGGTCGTAGAAGAGTCGTTCGCAAAGAAACTCGTAGTTATTCTTGTTTCGATTTCAACGCCCTTTTGTGGACATATTGGTCATTCAAGAGTTACAGCGGCGGCGTCGACAATCAGATAAATGTTGTTTTCGGTCCTGCTTGAAGTGCAACTAAGAGTTATAAAAAGAAAATTTTTAGAATGAGCTTATTTTAACCTTTTTAAGATATGAAAGCTTTAGTTAAAAGTTTATTGCTAAAGAATTTAGGGATACTCAGCGTCGTTACCTGAAGTTGACAGTGCTGATGAGAGTGTTAATTGCGTACCTGTTGTAAGGACGTTGTAAAGTACTTCCTAAAAAGATTGAAGGATTGCCTGGTAAGAGATTTTACGTACAAGTTATGACGATGTGCTGGACGTCCATTACGAGAAAAGAGTGGTTGTGACTCGGTTGCAAAGTCTACCCGTTGGAGACTCTTTCGGTCAAATGCATCTCTTAGAGGTTACATGTGCTTGTAATTCATGAGTACACTTTGATGTGGTTGTGCAATGTTTTGGTGATGTATGCGTATTTATAGTCAGAGAATCCATAGTTAGCTACGTTTTCTGTAGTTGGACATCATTACCGTTTGAGACTTGAAAACATTTTTTAGTAGCTCCCATGAGAATCCTCCTAGTTAAAGAACCAATGTCTTCTATCGTTATTTGTCATTCTTGTTTGGCTCTCGAGTGGTGTAAGGGCATTGGCCTTGTGTTACGTAATGGCCTTTGGGCCAAGTGTTTTGGCATGCAACATTTTTACCATAAGGCCGTAAGCTGCATTCAAAGGGTGCAAGACATAAGGTTGAAACATAGCACATAATTGACAGGTGGGACTTTTCTTTGAGAAAATTTTAGGAGTGGCCAAGCTTAGTTCAGCTTTATTCCATCTTCTAAAGTAAGAATGTATTTTGCTGAAGTTGTTACTCGATCTTTAAGCTCCATGGAAAGCTTCTTGAGTTTTCAAAGTTAGTATGGGGCTTAACACTACTATGTGATCTTGCTAGCAGGGTTAGTTTTAGCAAAGCTTCCTTCTCGTTATGACATTGGTAGTGTGACTGATGCTGTGAGAGGGTGTTGTTAGAAGACAACCCAGTGACCCTAGTGTCAAGTATCTTTTCCAAGGTTTGGCTCCGGGTTTTCAACTTTATCGTCTGTGCCAGTTAAGCTGAGGGATTGTTTGGATAGATTCTGTTATGTTTGAAGTTCTTTGGGATTTTTGTAATGAGAGTTTTCCTCAATGTTCGACGGTCCTTGAATCGGAGTAGAACTTTGGTAATCAGCAAAGACCACTTTAAGTTAAGGGTTATAAGATCTTGTTTGACGTCAAAGACTCGTGAAGATTATTTGATTCTAAGCTACCTTGGTTACCTCTCAAGAGTATTAGATATTAGGATGGAACTCTTGGTTCGAGAGCAACTAAAATGGAAAGAGTTTTGAGTATCAGAACAAAAGAAGTATGGTTGAAGTGTTTTGCACAGGCATGAAGTTAGCTTAGTGTAGGAGCTTTGGAGAGTCGTATTAAATGAAGTTTCTTTGTGGGAATACGAGTGGGTTGTGTATTTCAAGTTCTTTGAGTTTTGCGAGCTTAATCAGCTTTCGTGGACAAAAACCTTTTTAAGGGGGGAGTAATGTGATAAACATCCCTAAAACTTTATGGGCATGTTAGGTTAAAAAAAAAAGAAAAAAAAAAGACTTTATAATTTGCATAGTACGGACTTAATCAAGGTTTTACAAAGACAAGTATTAGCTCTCTTAACTCATCTAATAGTAGTTTATTAGGATTTTTTAGGTTAATTAAATATGAATTATAAAGTTTGAGGGCCTCATTGAAAATACCCAAAAATTAACCCAAAAATTTCTTAAACCCCCATTCATTGATATTTTCCTACTTCTTATGTAAAGACGATGCGCGACCCCTTATCCCTTCCTTCTCCCTCATGATCTCTCCCTCTCTCGCGACTCCCTTCTCGCTCGCGATCTCTCCTTCTCTAGCGGCTCTCTTCTCCCTCGCGATCTCTCTCCTTCTCTCGCTACTCCCTTCTCCCTTGCGATCTCTCCCTCGTGATTTCTCCCTCTCTTCTTTGTCTTCTTTTCTGCTTTTAGACTTCAGCAGCAAGAGAGTGTGGGATTCATCGAGTTTCTTGGTTGGTTCACTGCTCAACATTGCTTCTAACTGTGAGTGGTGGCTTGTGTTGATAATTAGTAAATGGTCTGAGATAGTTTGGAACAAGAAGGTTGGTCAGTTATGTATCTAAGTTGAAGTTTGGTCTTGCTAGTAAGGTGTTTTACAAAATGCTTGAGAGAGCTTTGTGAGTTATGTGTAGGCATCGAAGCGTTGGCCCGCTAGGTTTAATTGAAGGGTTGGGCAAGAGTTTTTGAAGGCTTAGTAGGGAGTTACTCGGTTGGATTCAAGGCTAGTAAGATTCAGGTTAGCCTCTTGGCTAGTTTGTTGCGCTGTGTAAGCTATTATTGGTACACTTTTAACTTTTTAAGAATCTGTTGGTGGTCTTTTGGGTTCTCTTAAATGCTTACTTATTTTATTCTTTACTTGTAGGTTTGGGTGCTTCGCTAGATTGTTCTTTTTGGGCTAAAGTCTAGTTGTAGCTGGATCTAGTAGAACCAAGAGAAAGGGACCCTAATCGGGCTTGTTTTTCCTTAAACCAACTTGTAGTGTTACGTTGGTTATGTTTTTTATGTTGTCTGTTAAACTACATATTGTTCTTGTATAGTTGCATTATTAATACATTAACTGAAGTATGTCTTGTGATATATGTGCTAGATAGGTTCAAGAAACTGTTGAATGGTTATCTGTTTGTTCAATAGTTATGTCATGTAGTATGTACGTCGGTAGAATCCTGAGTCCTACCATATCCATATTTGTTTGTATTCACAACTAGATGTATAAATATCTTGTATGTCATGGCATTTTTCCTTGGCTGGTTAGTTGCATTCATGTTTCTAGGAAGACATCGACATGTCGGATGTCAGCTAGGACTTATATAACTGAGCACATGCTAAACCTTGTTATTGAATACACTTAAATGACATGTAGTATGTTTGTATTATTGACATAGGTGTTAGATGGTACATGCTAAATTATGATGCAGACTTATCTTGTCGTATTATTGAAAGTATGGGTAGTGTGATAAAATGATCATGTCTGAAACACATTAACTAGTATGATCCTGCCTCTTCACCTAAAGAGTCTTGGTTAGGTACATGCCTTGTTTTATCTTGTATTGCTTGTATTGCAATATAGGTTCAGTTGTACGCTTGAGGTGTCGCTTTGAGTTTGTGTCTTCTTTCTTGATAGCGCAAGCATGATGGCCAGACAGTCTAGACATGTTTGTGCTTTGCTAGAGTGTGAATGCAATAGACCATAGGGTCTATTGCTATGTGGCACGTCATGGAACGACCCATCGGGGTGGCCGGACGTTGCAAGGTTCGCTGATGGATAGAGGTAGTCAAATGTACGAGATTGTGCTTGAGGAAGGATGGATTGCAACCATCCCGAGAGCGACACTTGACCATAGGGTCTTTAGACCTATCGTGTAGCCGACTCCGATCGAGGTTCCCAAAGTCCTTTCTAACTTGGAGCTTCTCGAGATACTATTGGGTCTACTTCTAACTATAGTGCGGTCTGAGCACCACAGCCTGTACGAGTTCTAAACTATCAAGCATAAGTGTTATCCAGGCTTCGGCTAGCGTATCCGCTAAACCTTGGAGTGATATCTGCACCTACATTTGGACGAGCTGTCGGCTGGCTTAGTACTCGGGGGGGGGGGGAAATTGATTGGTTTATGTTCACCTCACTCGCATAGAAAATACCCTGGGAGGCGCCTAGGCCAGTCCATAGCTTGTACCCACATTTCAAGGTGCTCTGCCTTACGCAATATGGTCGTGTAATGACTTTTTCGAGATCCCTTATCGCATGAGTTGGAGCGTGAACTTGTTAGGTAATAAGCATCCGAAATTGCTAAGGCATAAGTGAGCGCCGCGTTAGCAGGTTGGACTGGTCTCATCTCAACGTTGTGTGTTGTATCTGATGTGTTCGAATTGACCCCACCGTGTCAGAGACACCCATGATAGCCTGGGCGACTCCAGTTGATAGCCCGTGCGTCTAGGCACTCTACTCCACCTAGAAAGGGGTCAGGTACTGACTTTGGAGTTTCACGGCATCTGGTAGTGAGAATCCTCGAGTATTGTCGTGAGATTTGGAACTCGTGGCATAGATACCCGAGAGTCAGGATGCATTCTCCCTCGTTTGTACATATTATTCATAGACTTTTGATTAACACATGTCTAGTTTTATATGCTCCGGCACCCCGTACGTGATTTCGTACTGAGTTTTCACAAACTTACCCATTCATTTTATGTTGGCTATGGATTCAAAACCATAGTTGCAAGTACACATCTGGTTGTGGATGACCAAGAGCTAAGGATACACCTAGTGGGGATGTGTCAGTGGCGTCGTTTTCTACCATTTCTTTATAGTTTAGTCTTATTGCATATCTTTCTGCACGAACTGTTGTAATAACTTATTAGTTTGAACAGTTTTAGTTTTGAAATTGAGATCTTGAGATTTTCTTATCTGTTTGACTACTTGGATAGGATACATGTTTTGATTTACACCTGCAGGATCGTTTTAAAAGAATTTTGAATTGTCCAGGTTTTGTTTTACAGGTATGAGTTTCCCATATTTTGGGGAAACTTTGCCGAAATTTCTTTTAAATTTTTCATGCATTAGTAAGTTCTGTTGTATAACCTACTTAACGATTATAGACTGAGTTGTTATATAAACCACACGGTATAAAGTGAGTATATACATACAGTTTTAATTTCTAGTACTCTTCCTTGTTATAGAAGTTGGTGTACAACTCTCAAAATTTATGACCTCGTTTCCTTTTTTTTTTCTTATAATTAACCAAAGAAAAAAACTTATTTCCTCAGCCATTAAAAAAACTTCAATATTCTTCAACAATCTTTTATCTATTTTGTGTTTTATGAAATCAAAGTATACAAAAATTTAAGCTAACAAATATTTAGTAGTCCAAATATTATTATAAATAGTATATCATAGTCTATAATTTAACACTTTTAGTTTAAACTCTTGTCTTTCTTATTGACCTTATCTTAAAAGAAAAAAGAAAAAAGAAAATCTTATATACTTTTATTTTTTAATTATGATATTAGATCGTAAGATTAACTATTAAAGAGATTTTAAATTAACACTTTGACCTCCGTCAAATATAATAGGAAGACAAAATGATCAAAAAAATTTCAAAAAAGAAGATAAAAATTTGATAAAATTTGATTGTTATTGTTTACATTATTTTTCATTAGTAAATAAACATTTCAATCATATTCAATTTATTTTTTCTTACTTTCTT
>JBBMEG010027501.1:0-23590 GCA_037832605.1 Cyclanthera cordifolia
AGCAATAGTGAACATCAAAGAACAATCTGGGCCGAGTTCAAATCTCCCCACCCACAATTGCTGTAACCTCGAAGTAAAGAACAATGATATAAAGCATTAACTGCAATATCGTGAACCTTTAGTAAACAAGAAAATTCAGTTCACAGATTTGTAACCGAAAAAATTAGAAATTTAAATCATTTAAAATAATGGAAAGTGATCTGACTTCATAAATCAAAACTGACATTCCTTTACTTGACAAAAATGTGTTCTAGGGTAAATTTATATGATTAATAAATATATAACCTAAAATAAGGAAACAGGTCATAAATATGATGTTATACTACCCTGACATCATGCACTCGATATAACTATAAAATTGAAAACCTAATTAAATTAGTCAGCTAAACATGACTTAGTTTCAAAATTCCTCTACTAATCATAAAATATCAAGTAACGATTGTCAATTGGGAACCAAAAAATAACAAAACATTCAAGATGTGTAACATGCAAAGCAGCCGCAACAAGTAGATTCTTTTAAAAAACAAAACAAGATGGCAAAAATAAAGATAGCAGACAAAACCTTGGAAACATAAATAATTGTGTACAAACTAAGCAGCAATGGATGGCTTTGAAGCAGCAGAGAGCCTGGACCTCTTCTTGGCCAAACTCTCACTGCGACGTTCTCTTTGCTCCTTCAACCTGGAGGCAAGGAGTTTCTGATACTCAGCAGCCTCTGACTTTGCCTTGGCGATCCTCTTCTTCTTCTCAGCAATTCTACCTCGCTTCCTCTGCAATGTCAGTGGGGTAACCAACCTCTGGATCTTTGGGGCTTTGCTAACCTTTTTGCCTGCAAATCAAATAAAACACCAGAAACTTGATTTCACAAAAAATGGAACTAGAAATACTTTCTTTAAAATGAAACTGGAACTGATCCAGCTTTATAGTAATGATCTTACTAGTCTTTAAGGTGTGTGCAAGACAATATTGAACAATGTAATCCCATGTCAAATGAAGGTTTGACTAGAAATGTTGGTGTACTATATCTATAGAAAGCATGGGTAATTGAAATCATAGACATCCATCCTACTCTATCAAAAAGTGTCAAATCTCACCCGGAAACCTCACAATTTGTAACGACAGGATTAACACTAACTAAAGCAAAAGCAAAACATACCAGATTTGGTGGTGAATGTTCTACGGTATGTGTTAACATACTTTCGAACATCATCCTCCTTTGAAAGATTGAAAAGCTTGCGGATCTTGGAAGCCCTCTTGGGACCCCTCATTCTTGGTTTCTCAGTGTCTGTCAAGCCAGGAAGATCATTATCTCCCTTTTTAACAATAACCAGATTCAGAACAGAAAGGTCTTGGCTGACAATGCAACCACGCACAGACTTCCTCCTGCGTTCTCCATTACGCCTTCCATAACCTCGGAAGCAAGGGGTACCTGACCAGAAACGTCAAGTAGGAAATTTTAAGTTACTTGAGAGAATGCGATGAATAATTGAACGAACAATACATGTCAAAATTTCATTCAGTGAGTTAGCCATCAACTAGCATAAACCAATACCACAAACCTCTGTGTAGCAAGAGACGGACACGGCCAGGTGTCAACACTCCCTGCTTCATTGGGAATCCCTGCTTGTCACAACCTCCCATAATCTTGAAAACATAGCCCTTGAATTCCTGAGAAGAGGAAATACCTCAAATCAGTAAACTCAGCTACAGAACCTAAGAATAAAGATTGTATTCAATAAACAACAGAAAACCACACATACCTCCCCGAGGGAATCTCCATTGACCTCCTGAGAGATCCTCTTGTCAAAGAAAGCACGGCTAAACCAATAAAAGGGATTAAATTAGCCCATGAAAAAATTAATTAAAACTAGGGTAACTAAGAACAGCAATTCAAGCAAAAAAGGGAATTGATAAGATCTATTTGCCAATTCAAAACTAAACATTGTTCATAGCACATACACTGACTTAACAATAATCCATTTCTTTCTATTAAGCAGATTAGTAAGAAGAAGCTAATTATTTCGGTTAGCAAATATAAACTTCCACAAGACCAATCAATGAAGTTCACGATATGAAAGTCGAATGAAGACAGAAAGTATAATTAATTTATACAGAATGCACATTCGTGGTTATAACAACAAATTCAAAGAATATAGAGATTCGAAAGCTAACAGTTTTTGGTCATCGTCGATTTCAAGCTTCTTCTGGCATCCAGTGGTCGGATTCGCGATATTAAACTGAAAAACAATAAATCAAAGTTAGCATTCAATCAAACATAAAGAACACATTCAGATAGAAAAATCTCGAACCTTCATCTCGGGGAGGCGGCCAGAAAGAGAGATGAACAAAAGAGCGTGAAGGCCTTCAGGTTAGGGTTTTGAAAGTAGGCAGAAGGATATTTATATACACAGCTGTATTGGGCCTTATCTATTTGGATTTTCCACGCCTAAACCCAAATCATCTACTAGCCCAACCCATGAAAGTCTTTTCAAACTTTTTTTTTCTTTCAAAATAATATTGTTTTTTTCTTTTTCGAAAATAGAAGATTGAATGCCTTCATAGTACAGGTGTTTGGATTAATAATTGTACGAGTTATTATAAATGTGAAGTTATTTTGTTTTCAAATTGTTGTAATAACTTGTTTGAATAAAGTTTTTAAAGTGATTATAAAAACTCACTCATAATAAAACTACGTGGAGTGATTATAAATAAACGGTCATTTTCTGTGTTTCAACAAAGTGTGCAGCTTTGGATTTTTCTTCCCATCAAATTGCTGAAATTTTTTTTTTCTTTATTTAAGTTAAATCATAATTTTTTTTTTCTTTTGGCTCTTTAGATTTGTTAAACTAAATCATAACCTTTTATTCATTTTTCTCCTATATATACAATATTATATATTTTCAAATAACTGAAAACAGAACTATCATAATTTAAAGTATTTATTTTATTTTTGTAAATTTTTTTAATTCACTACAAAATATTAATTTAAGATAATAACAAATTTTTAAATATATATTATAATTAAAGATTAAATTTATTACAAAATACTTATTGGATTTACATTTTGAAACGTTGTTACTTTATTATTTATAAATTGCTTGAAAATATTAATTTTTTAAAGTTTAAAAATTAAATTAAATCAACAAATTATTATCAAAAAAATTAGTGCAAACCTTAAATTGAATTAAGATATGAGATCTGTTATTCTCTAATAAAATCTTCATAGCAAAATCAAAATAAAATGTTTATGCAACAAAATCTCAAACAATGTAGAAAAAAAAAAACTTCGATTTATATATATATATCATAATTTTATTTTTCCGAAAGAACTACCATAATAGTTTAGTAAATTTTTTAATTTTACTATTGTTTTGATAGTTTAAAATTTTTAAATTATGCATATAAAAATAGATAATATACATAGAAAAGTATTTATTAGAAAATTACATTATTTTTAACTTAAAAAAATATTAATCAAAAAATACAAAAAATTATCATTATTTTTTCTACTAAATTTTCACCTTTTTTCCTCTCTCCGGCGAATTCACATTAACATCACCCTTGATCTTTAAAATTTTTCCCACGGCCCTCTGTCAAACACTCTTTAACTTGCATTAAAACAACTAAATAAAATAAAATCATTATAAAAATTTAATTTCACCATATCTTGCACTAAAACAAAAAATATTTGGCCGGTGGCTTACATTTGCTAGACCTCTGGCGTCGGCATGGACTTGGCCGACCCTTTGAGGGTCGTGGACTCCGGGGGTCAGGCATGGACTTGGCCACCCCTGGGGCTCGTGGCCTTCATTGGTCGACCCTTGGAGGGTCGACATTGGCTTGACCGATTCCTGGGGGGTCGGCATAGACTTGGCCGACCTTCTAGGGGTCGCGGCCTCCATTTGTTCGACCCCTTGCCCTTGGGGTTGTGACCTCCACTTGGTCAACCATTGGGGGGTCGACATTGGCTTGACCGACCCCTAAGAGGTCGGCATGGACTTGGCCGACCCCCTAAGGGTCGTCGCCTCCATTTAGCCGACCCCTGGGAGGGTCCTATCCTAGTTCAAGTATTTCAAGATATTTTAGCCTATAACATTACCCTCATTCTTTATTTTCGGACTTACTTTGTTTCCAGAATTTGAAAAGTAGTTTATTGTTAAGAAAGTTCTCTTTTTTAGAGACTTATCATTTTTAGTCATTTTTCAAAATTTTGGCCAAGTAGGTTCTCCTTTTAAAGTTTCACTTTTTTTGCTCTTTTTGGCAAAGTAGGCTCCATTTTCAAAGACTCGCTACCTTTTGGCTCTTTTCGGCCAAATATGCTCCGTTTTCATAAACTTACTACCCTTTGACTTTTTTCGGCCAAGTAGGTTCCTTTTCAGAGCATCACTACCTTTTGGCTCTTTTCAGCCAAGTAGGCTCCGTTTTTAGAGACTCGCAACCATATGGCTTAATTCGGCAGAGTAGGCTCCTTTTTCTAACGCTCACTACCCTTTGGCTTTTGCGGCCAAGTAAGCTCATGTTTCAGAGACTCGCTACCATTTGGCTCTTTTTGGCCAAGTAGGCTCCATTTTCAGAGGCTCGTCACCCCTTAGCACATTTTTTGAAATTTCTGTCAAGTAGGCTCTCTTTTCATAGACTTGTAGCTCACACGCGGGCGATAAATTCTGAGGAACGGGCGACGTGGTGCGACAGGAGAGGCTGAAACAGGCTTGGGAAGCTCTGGCATCAGACCTGTCGGCACGAAAATCTAAAGCGGTCTCTAATTGGCTCTGAGATCGTGGGACGATGGCGTTTGTGAAGGCGACACACGACGGCTCGTAGTTGGCTGGCTCTAGCGGCGACACAAACTCCCACCCGACAACTTTTACGGCGGCGCTGACACCTGCAGCTTTCATCAGCGACGCACAGAAACCATAACCAATATTGGGTGTCAGACGACAATGATTGGTTACGTCAGAAATTGTCGGTGGCACAGCTGTGGGTTATCAGATTTCGCATAATTTGAGAGAGAAATGATTGGCGGCTGCTGATTTCGAGAGAAATAATCAAAACCTAATCATTAGGTCCCTTTTGGCTTTATATATAAGGACAAATAGCTGGCAAAAATTACTAAAATGCCTTAGGGCTAAAAAATGACTATTTTACCCCTAGTTTTCGAATTTCGACTTCACACCTCCCGAGATATTACTAAATTAAATACTTTTAACTTAAAATAAATTTCAAAATGAATTTCGGGATTCTCGGTAAGTCGAAAAATTACAAAACTAACCTTGAAATTCAGGGAGAGAAAGGTCGGGCTATTACATGAGCACCTAAATTTTCACAATTATAACTTAATCAAAACTTAATGAAAATTATAACAAAATTGGGTTAAAAAAACACTGAAGAAAATTATAAAATTATAATTTAACTCAACTTAGAGCATGTTTGACTACGACGGAAAAGATAAAAGAAAGTAAGAATAATTTAGTGATTGATAAGATATTTTTCATTATTTCTCTCCACGTTTAACATGCCCGAAGATAACTTAACTTTCTCAGGAATCGTACATAGAGAGTAAGTGTGAAAGAATTTTATTAATATGACTATATTTTTAAAATGAAAGTACAAAGGTCTATTTATACTATTGAGGTGACCATCTTATAGCTCTTTAACCACACTAACAAGTTATCTAACTAAAAAACGGTTGTACAACTAATTAGGCTAACTAATGTGCATTCTTAATAACCTCCCTCAAAATGTTGGATAAAGAGTAAACATTGAGCTTGGAAATCGGAGGAAGAAACCGTGATGTTGACAATGACTTTGTAAATATATCAACTATTTGAGTAGATGATGGTAGATGTCGAAGTTGAAGTTGAAGCTGTTCTTTCATGACTAAGTCTCCGACGAAATAAATGTGGAATTCCACAGGTTTTGTTTTAGAGTGCAATATTGGATTCGCACTTAAATGCACTACACCAAAATTGTCACACCATACTATAGGCATAGATGTTAGAGGAATTTTGAGGTATGTAAATAAAGATTTGAGTCAAATTAGTTCAGAAGAAATATGTGCTAGAATTCTATACTCTGCTTCAGTACTGGATATAGAGTAATACTTTATTTTTTGATGTCCATTCTATTAGATTGCCTTCATAATAAACACAAAAACTTGAAGTTGATTTTCTATCATCCGGGTCGGAAGCCCAATCTAAGTCTGAGAAACCTTGGAGAGATAGGGTGACAGGTTTTTTGAATAACAGTCAGTGACTTAGTGTACCAACCAAGTATCACAATATAGTTTTTACTACTTTCCAATGAACCATAGTTGGAGCATGCACTGGTCAAGTGATAGTACTGTATTGCAGTCCTCCAACTGTACTTCAATATAGCTTTAAGTTAGTTAAATTTTCACCTTGGTATGATGATACTATAGATCCATTGATCATGGTAGTGGCAATACCTTTAGCTTGACTCTTGAATCTGATTTTGATAGTCTAAGGTGCTAGTATTAACATGTGAACTTGTTAGGGTCCCGATCGTGTGCTAGTCTTCGTCGATCATTGACTTGAAGCTTGGAAGCACTTTCGTGGTTCCGCTTAAGGTAAGATACCCTTATCCTTAGCTCAAGATATTGTGGTTTAATGCATGAATGTACTGAAATATAATGTCTTATATGATTGCTAGATTGTTTAATGATGATTAATTGAGATATAATTGTGCACATAAATTAAATATATTCGAGCACATGAATCTACATATGACCGTGTTGACAGATGATTATGTATTTGTATATATTGTTGATGATTGTGATATGATGCTCTGTTGATGCCATTGTCTTCGTTTGATTTGTTCTGGGTACGTGCTACGCCGGGATGTTCCATAGAGAACTAGCTTACATGGTCGTCCCATCGGGGACCTATTATGTTATGTTGCTTCAGTGGAGCCTTATTTATGGTGTATGATAAGTCGATCTGCTCTATAGATAACTAGCCTACACCGTCGTCTCACTAGAGACATATTTGTTGTATATCTCATTAGAGACATGTTCATAGTGTGTGTGGTCAGGATGCTTCATGTAGAGTTAACTATACATGTCGTCCCATTATGGACCTATCGTTGTTGTCTCATAAGAGACCAGCTTATGGTGAATGTATTGACACTACCGTCCTAGGGACAGCGATTAACACGTGCTGGTGTATCAGGTAGACGTGGCCAGGCACGAGTATCAGGTTAAGGATACATGACAGATAGTGGGTTGTTGGATTATGATGTTGAGACGCATTTCCCATGGCTCGAGGCGATATCCTCGAGTAGCACGATGCGGGGAGGATCGGACGACTTGGTCGCTCCATCTGCCAAGTAGATATATTATATTCCTAAGGAACATGCCAGTGTGTGGGTAGGGGAGATATTTTATGGCGAGGCGTGTGGATCGACATCTCGTCTCGAGTGTATGAGGCCTAGCGTCAACCAGGTAGCCCTAATCGCCAGATTTCCACCATGAACAATGTTGCCCCTATTGTTTACCCAAGTGAACCATAGAACTGTATAGGGTGTTTTTGTTCTTAGCATAAGCTTTTGACTGCTATGCGTGATAAAAGTCGGGCACGTGGTCACGCGACCTGGCATCTAGAAGCTTGATTCTATGTACCCCTTGATTGATTACTTATTGAGCATATTACTATGTATGTTATGTTGATACCATATTTTGGTTATATTCATGTCTGCTCCAGAGTTGGGAATCCATATTGAGGTTTCACGAACTCACCATTTCTACTGTGAAATTCTACCGGTGCAGCAGGTTTGTAATGAGATGGATGATCTAGCTGGATTTGACCATGGACACCGCTATGATCTTTTCTTTTTTTTTTTTAGTACACACCGCTATATTCTTTATAGTTTTGTTTTACACGTTTCCTTCTACATAACTTTTCAGTGAATTGTTAGTTTATGGTATTTGATTAATGTTTTGTGATTCAGATTTTACTCAGGTACCCTTAACTTGTTTTGAAAGTTTTTGGAAATTGATTGCAATCATTCTATTCATTTAAATATTTGTTTTAAGAACATGCTCACGTCATCTAAATGTTGGAATACATGCATTATGGTAAACACCTAGGATCAACCTATAGTTTAGGTCGGGTCTTTACATCTTCAATATTTTATATACGATTTATAATGTTTTTGTTAGACTTAAATTTAACAATTTGATATCTATATATTGCAATATGCATCTTTATCAACATTATGAATTTAACTCTTTGGAAGGATAAAAATAACAAATCCATGTTTATACCAGATAACTACTTCAACGATACATTTATTATATAATAATACTTCAATCAAGATTTCAAACTTTATAACCATCATAAATAGTCATGAAAACAATATAACATGTCCATTATAATCCATATAATATAAACAATTTTCAATATCATAAATATTAAATCATATCTATAATTGAGAAAGTTTTGACATTAATTTAAAAGTTTGTGATCACTAAATTTAATAACACCACCATCATCGGCTACATCTTCATTTTTCTTTTCTTTTTTTTTTTCCTCTGCAAATCTGAACTTCAATGTTAAAGGTGATTACATATACTAGATGACATTTTCTTCCTTTTTTACGTCTGATCTGAACTTTGGCTTCAGAAAATAACCCTTCACCTTGGAGTTGTACATATATACAAACACAATTTAATCTTAATATAATAATAATACAATACAACAAATGTGGTAATACATTATAATTAGTAAAATTAACAGATTACGCAAGCACATTAAGGTATTATTTTTATACTAATATAATTTGATATTACTATACCAATAATACTAAATAAATACAACACAAACATATGCCTTAACAATTATATAGATAAATAACACTACAGTTATTCAATATGAAGATTAAACAATCCATCCTTATACTAAACATTCACTATGTTTTTTAAGGTAATGTAGTAGATCAAAATGTGGTCATAATTAAAACTATTTATGTAAAGGCATAATAATCAGTAAATTCATAAGGAATACCTATTAGAAAAAGTGTATTATTAACACTTACTCTCCATTAAAATGATTTGCTTCTTGTAAACCATTAGCTATATAATACATAGACAAATTATTTGTAAACACAACAAAAAACACAACCAATTTTACTCACGATATCAATATAATCGAGATACAATAACAATTCATCAACAATATACATAAATCGCACTTCATTAAACAAATGAATTAGGATATACTTACCTTTAAGCCAATTTCTAAAGAAAATTTAGATACAGCCTAAAACCGACTCACTATAGTCTAATTTTTTGGTCGGAAACACCACACACGTCGTCGGAAAACTGTTTACGTGAACAAAAACCAACGAAATGGTAGCAAATGCACCGATTAACGAAAAATATCGGTGAAAATCAGAACAAACCCTAAAAATATTATCTCAATCGTCGTTTGAAAAAACTCAAGAATAAAGAAGCCGAAAGATCTTCTAAAGATGATTTTGGTAATCGTGTAACTATATAATTAGAGAAAATTTGTGTTAAATTTTTTGGGTAACGTGGTTTACTGATTAGACATTTTTAACAAATATTAAATACTTAAAAAAAAAAAAAAACCAAAGTTCCCTTAAAAAAAGTTCAGGTATTACTGTACCTTACAATATAAAGATAAACGAAAATAATAAAAAAAATGAAGAAAAAATTGCATAAACCACCTCTAAAATATAGTGTTTGTAGTAATTAGACCCTTCAATTTTTAATTTAATCAATGTTCACCTTTAAAGTTTCATAAATGTTGCAATTAACCTCATTTGAGATTCTCGCTTGTGAAAATGAAAGGTAAATTGGTCAAATCAAACAAAATCTTTATTTAAAAAAATTAATGCATATTTGAAAATTAATACATAGATAAGAATTGATTATTGAAAAAAAAATCTTCATAAAAACAATAGTATCTGTGGTATCTAATATTCAAGATTTTTTTTAATCTAAATATCAATTCTTTTGTTATGTATATAACTTTTTTTTAAGTTCAATAAATCATTCTTAATATTAAATATTTTAATGAATAAAAAAATTACCATGAAAATCACATAAATTCAATTTATGAACTCAAAATAAAGTAGTTTTTGATGTCTGCTTTTATATCTAAATATATATTTTTTTATATGCATAACATTTTTTTTATTTCAATTTGGTTCAAGAAACCATTTATTTAGTACTAAATAAATGGCGTGTTCTTGAAATGAAAATAATTTAATTTAATTCATGCACTCAAAATATATAGATTTGAGATTTGGAATAAGAAATACTTCTAGAGGTTTGTAATTGATCAAGAAACACAAAGACATGAAAATAATTCATACAAAACATCTTAAACCCCGTATATCTAAAAACAATTCTTAAAAGAGAACTTCCGCCAGAAAGAATTTCAATATTCAAGTATGTGTTTCTTCAAACTTCTTCCATGAATCTCATAGACGTTGATATTCTTCGAACCTGTCGTATAAATAAAATAAAAAAGTAAATTGAGGAAAAAATAGTAAAACATGTTTAAAAATGTAAAATGCTAAAAAAATAGTATTAAAATTTCATACGAAAATTTGGGTAAAATATTTATTCCCTTTCCTTTTCTTTGTCCTTTACAAGAATGTACATTGTGGTCGTCTATTCCGCACTTGCTACATCAAATTCGACCCGATCTTTTACTTATTTTACAAGAAGTTGATGGCTCTTCAATATCTCAAAGGTATGAATGTGGTAAAACATATGTACATAATCTTCAAGATGTTTCATTGCTCTATAAGCTTGATGCCTTGAAATATTAATATTAAAGTCTTTTCTCACAGTTTCAACAATAGACTTCCACTTCCCGTCTGGATGTGACTTAAACATAGCAATATAATGACCTGCAAGCCATTTGGAAGTTGCATGTTTTTTGCTACTTTTTCTAAAGCATGAGTGAGTATTTTTTTAGTAACTTATTTGATAAGTATTCTCATATTGCATTTTAGATGCATGCAACCTCCAAGTACAACCCTCTTGGCATCTTACCTTCACTCTTGCAGACTCGTTTTTAACATATATCAACTCATATCCATTCTTTATTGAGTATTATTTTAAAGCATCTATCAAGTCACTCAATGTACCAAAGTCATCCCTAACAATAAAATAATGTCTTTGCTTAAGATCCAAGTTTCAAATTCATATTATTTGTTCAATTGTCCATCTTCATCATCTGACTGAACAGGTGAATTCAAGTGACTAAAAGACCTACAATGAGACTGACCCACGACTTTATGAATAAGATTTAACTCCTTATTTATTAACTATTCTACATTTTGGGGTTCATACTCTGCCTCATTAATGTTGCTACCTCTAAATTTTCAACATAATTTACATTTTCTTCAAACAATATGTATATCAAATTCCACACCTTCATTGTTGTTGCCCATGATCTTCTCTAAGGCTACAATTGTATCACTCTCAATATCTTTACCATGTGTATCTTCATATACTGGGACATCTGCAATGATTTTCACCTTATTTAATATTTATATAAAGTGTTCTACATAGATGTGAATCTTCTTCACACGTTTAAACGTCCTCGACATCTCTAAGATGACTTCATCATCCCACACAAATCTTAACCCTTCTTCAAAGTTTGTTTCTCGATCTAGAAAATAAATCTTTGTCCATTCTAATGCACCAACCTCCCTTAATATGCCATCAATTTTTTATATGGACATCATATAGAAACTACAATTGTCGATTTCATACATTTTTCCTCTAATATATAATGTTCTACCATTACTATCTAAGGCAAATTGATCCCCATGATGTATACATAAGGTGAAGAAGTATTCCATATCTGTAAAATGCACGAAACATAGACGAAAGATATAGTAAACTTATTTATTAGACAAATAGTATTCAATCACATTGAATTTTGTTATAGGAAAAATATTTCTCGAGATATTCGGTGAGGCTAAGAACCTCTCGAAGGACACCCGTAGCGACTGCAACCTCCCAGAGGGTCGGCTAGAGAGGCCTTGACCCTCGGGGGTCAGCCAAGCCCTTTCCGGCTCCTCGGGGGTCGGCCGTGAAAGCCTTGACATCTCGAGTGTCGGTCGAGGCCATTCTGGCCCCTCGAGGGTCGGCCAAAAGAGCCTTGCCCCTTGGGGCCGATCGAGCTCAATCTGACCCCACGAGGGTCGGCCCCCTAGGAGTCGGCCATGGCAGCCATAACCTCTCTAAAGGTCGGCCGAGGCCAATCCAGGGCTGGCCAAAGTAGGTTTGACCACCCTAGGGTCAACCGTGGAGGTTAGGACTCTTTCCCAAGAGTCGACCGAGTCCAAAGAGACGTCTGGATCCGCTGATAACGACCAGGAGTTACGCTAAGAGGGCCTAAACCCCCCTTTAGGGATGAGCCGTGGAGGTGAGGACTCGTAAGGGTCTGCTGAGACCAAACCCGATTTTCAAGGAGATCCATCAAGTAGGCCAACTTGAGTTGGTTAACCATGCAGGCTAGGACTCTCTTGTGGATGAGTCGATCAAGTCCAAGTAACCTCTCTAGGACCATTGTGCCGTAAGGTAGCAGACGTTGAAGGTTCAATGAGTAGGCCTAGATCCCTTGAGGATGGATCATGGAGGTTAGGACTCTCCGTCAGGAGTTGACCAAGTCCAAAGCAAGAACTTGATCCGCTAATAACAGTCAAGAGTTACGTAGAGACGGCCAAGTCCCCTTTAGGGGCGAGTTGTGGAGGCGAGGACTCGTAAGGGTTGACCGAGACCAAAGCTGACCTCCAAGAAGTTCGGTCGAATGGGCCAACCCGGGTGGATTGGTCGTAGAGGTTAGGACTCTCCTATGGACGAGTCGACCAAGTCAAAGTAACACTGGGGTCGTTGCACCTTTTGGGTGTGGCGTCTTAGGTTAGATTGAGAAGGCCACACTTCTAAAGGGTTGGTCGTGGAGGTGAAGACCTACAAAGATTGATCGAGTCCAAGTAACTCCCAAGTCAAGACTGTTACACCCCAAAGAGTAACGTTCAGGAGGTACATCGCTATTCATTTCTGGCTTAATGCCAGACATTTCTAATGGCCTACCATTAACCCACCATTAAGTGAGCCGCAGCGGTACAAGACCGGCTATTATAGGAAGTCAAAGCATTCTCCATTTGAAGCTAAACTGAAATAAGTTGAACTATGCTGACAATCCCTGTAAGTTGTTCAGAGTCCCAAAGTACCCTAAAATACTCTTATAAAGCTTTTACTGACTTAGGCATCTGAGGCCCTGTGGCTCACACCACATCGGTGAGCCTAATGTTTTTTCATTTTGCAAGCTTCTCGTCCTAGATAATAAAAATCGTACCGTTGATATCCGTTGACCATTTTTTGGCATCAACAGTTGGCGTCGTCTGTGGGGACAAGAGAGTGTTCTACCCAGAAATCTTAATCCTTACACTTTTTTTCTGTAAAAATGTCAAATGTTAAGAACGATAACCACCATGGTGTCGATGGAGAGTCGGACGTCGAGCATGCTCTAGGCGAGTCGCCGCTAGAGGACTCGATACTATTAGTGTCAAAAAAAACCCGGATCTTGAGGGTGGAGTATCCAGGCAAGAACCGGAGCATGCTGATCCAAAGTTTGTTGCTTTGGAAGAATAAGTGCGCGGAATGGTGGAGAATTTGAATCGCTTCATGGAGTTGCTCCAACAACCACTTTCAGCGTAGGCTACCATCGGTGGAAGCCAACGAGCCCTACTAAAGGCAAAGCCCCTACCATAGTGGCCCTGAGTGAGGCTCCTTCTCGACACTAAAGACCGGTCGAACGACTTCGATTGGGCGGTAATGATCAGAGGAAGGAGCACTCGGTTCACCAAAGAATCGGTTCCAGACCTGAAAATAATTCACGAACGCAGTTCGTCCGGAGCAGCCACCTGCGGAGCACCTATTAAGAGCCATCCACCCAATGCCCTTCAAAGACCCTAAGTGCCTGGGAGACGAGATTAGACTAGGGAGCGGATCTGAGAGATGTGATCAAACGGCACAGAAAAGAAGCGAGACCTGGCGGAGCCAAGGACCAACCAAAGTTAGCTCAACTTCGCCTCCTCAAGATCAATTGGAGGATATGAAGAAGACGTAGGATCAAGACGAACTTGACCTAGACAACCTAGTCGATCAGGTCGACCCTCCCATTCGTTGACAAAATCCTCGAGGAACTAGTTCCGGCAAAATTCAAGCTTCTAACAGTTAAAACGTATAACACGACCAAGAATTATGTGGAGCACCTAGATTCCTATCGCGCATGGATGGAAATCCATGGAGTCCGAGATCTAATCAAGTGCTTAGCGTTCTTATTCACCCTCACATGACCAGCCAGGAGATGGTTCATGCAGCTCAAGCTCAAGTCCATTGCCTCATTCAAGAAGCTAGCTAGAGCTTTTGTCACCAAGTTCTTGGGAGGACAAGACCAAAAGAAGTTGGTCACCATCTACTGACCGTGAAACAAATGAGCCATGAGATCCTTCAGGAGTACATATCATGCTTCAATAACGAGGCGCTGCAACTTAAGGGGTACACCGATGGTACAAATTTTGCAGTGGTTGTGGCTAGGCTCAAAGATGAGAAGCTTTTATGGTCACTAGAAAAGAAAGCTCTGCTCACATATGTCGAAAGGGACAACATAGTCCTCCACTTTGTAAATTTTCTGGTGGTAAACGATAACTCCGCTTACAACGCCATACTGGGAAGACCCAACATAGTCCTCGAGGAGATCTTCTCGTTAGACAGATATGGAATTGAACATTTCTGTAAAGGGAAACAAAGACTCTATAGTCCTTGAAACACAAAAAGGAAAATAAGGACTTCAAAGCAGCTGAAAAAGTTGTAATAAATGTTACAAAATAATCAATGGTCATCAACACAACTCCATCAAAACTCTTCTCAAAAGGGAAGGAAATAAAAGTTGTGAAACGACCTGACGTGGATGAAAGACGACGTTTAACATTGAAAAAAATACAAGAAAAGATCTACCGATTTCTTGATTCTGACGTTGCAGATATGTTAGAGTAATTGTTGGAGAAAAAACTCATTCAACTGCTTGAATGGAAACGTCCCGAAGAGTTAGGTAAAGTAAATGATCCTAACTATTGTAAATACCATCGCGTCGTCAGCCATTAAATAGAGAAGTGTTTCATGTTGAAGGAGTTAATTCTGAGATTAGCCTGAGAAAAGAAAATAGGAAGTAGCTCAAGCAAATCACGCTGCTATGATTCCTCAGGCCAAGGTGCAGTCACCTAAGAGTGCAACATTCATTCAAAGGCAGTGCTTGGTTAGATATGGCTCTTTTAAGCTAGTCATTGTCTAGTCCCATAAGGGATCACCAAATTGTAAATCTCAAGGTGTAAGCTTTCAAAAGGTTTACTTTCCAGAAAGGTGTATTTCCGAGCCAACAAAACATGAAAATGTGGGTTGGACAGTTGTAACTTGCCGTAAAAAGCAAAAACAAAATTATGTTCAGAAAGAATCACGTCTGCTAAGAGAATAGAAGAGGAAGAGGTTCCCAAAGAAAAAAGGAAAAAGAATTGCAAGAAAATCTAAGCCTGTTATAGAGGAAAGCAAAAATTTCTTGTAGGCACGTCATGCTGTAACACTTAATGATTTCTTTCCAAAACAATTTCTAGATAATGGAAAAGAGGAAGCAAGAGACATTTTCACATGTCATATTATCTCCATATATAAGTGATGACCCGGCAAGTTCATCAAGAACAGAGACTCAGTTTGAAAATGCATTCCCCTTCAGCATAGAAGATTTGTTCTCACTCCCACGGGTAAACAAAAACTCACTCATTGAGGCGTTGTTGGACTCAAGCAGTGGGAAAACAAAAGATATTAAAACACGCACATAGAACTAGTCATGCATGTCGATAAGTTTCACTGATGATGACTTGTTATTTGGATTAAAGCCTCATAATCGTCCTTTGTATGTTTCATGTTATGTACGAGAACCAAGGGTTGGGTGAATTCTCATTGACGATAGTTCGACCATCAACATAATGCCTAAGACAACCTTGAAGCAATTAGGCATTGCCATGGAAGAACTCTCTGACACTAAGTTTGACATTCAAGGCTTCAACCAAGTCGGACAACGAGCAATTGGCATGATGCGTTTAGAGATCATCATTGGCGAGTAGATCGCGGATACTTTGTTCCATATCATAGACTGCAAGACTACATATAAGTTGTTGTTAGGGCGCACATGAATCCATGAGAATCGAGTCATCTCCTCTATCTTGCATCAATGTTTTAAGTTTTATCAAGACGGGGTCAAGAAAGTGGATGCTGACACTAACCCATTTTCATAGGCTCAATCACATTTTGCTGATGCAAAGTTTTATATGAAGAAT
The DNA here is from genome assembly GCA_037832605.1 of Cyclanthera cordifolia. Lineage (NCBI taxonomy): Eukaryota > Viridiplantae > Streptophyta > Magnoliopsida > Cucurbitales > Cucurbitaceae > Cyclanthera > Cyclanthera cordifolia. The sequence goes on from JBBMEG010027501.1 coordinate 16,399, forward strand.
GAAAAAGTAGAAGGATCATTGCCAATAAAGACCTCTGCAAAAAAGAGTGATGATAAAATTGAGTTAATGCCAAAAACAGATATTAAAAAGAAATAAGTACTGGAAGAAAACAAGTTGTTGTGCCTTGTAAAGAATTAAAACTAGTCAATTTTAAAAGCATCAAAGGTTTAAAAAGACAATAAAGCTGCAAGTTCACCCATCTTACGCTATGGTCCTTTATCTCGGCGAAAGAAAAGTGAAACGCCTTTTGCAGAGTATTCAAAAACTCTGAAAGTAGGTGACGTGGAAGTTTTAAAGGATGGTTTCTCAACTCCTTTGACAAAGATAACAAAGCAATAGGCCTAAGGAATGAAGATGATAAACTGGAGATGACATTGCCTTAGAGACGAACGAAAGGCGGGTTTAACCCCAAGGCATAAACTACTGCCAATACACGGTTTAACTTCACAAATCACATTGAATTCAGAAACCTAAGTATCTTTGATGACCAAGCTGATATTTCATTAACTCAAAAAGAACTCTTGAAGAAAGGGTATGCTTCTTCCACAACAAGAAATGAACTCGGATATAAATCTTCTGAACCAGTCCGCATAACGAGAAGGGAAAAGTCAAAGGTTGCTGATACAAATCACATAACCATTAACGAGACTGAACACTCAAAGAAGGAAGATAAGAATGACTCTTCTAGGGTATCTGATCTTAAACTCATTGGACCATCAACTTCTCACATTTCGGCGCATCAAAGGTGGGGTACATTAAAAAAAAAAAAGGATAAAGACACGGATGCAATCGTTATTAACGAGCAATCATCTGTATTTGAAAGATTTAGTACACCCATAAAGGAAAAAGGATCGCCTTTAAATTTGGAGGAAGCACGAATATCCGCCTTTCAAAGGTTAAACAAATAAATAGAGAAATGGGAAGATGCATGCCCAAATGATGTTGCGTTTAGACAATCTATTTTTCAAAGATTGAGCGCAACTACAAAAGAATTCGATGGGAGTACTAAGTTAGTCTTTGACCAAATTTCTTTTGAAAACTCAAAAAGAAACTGTGAAAGAAAAGTCTTAGAGTAAAGTAAGAAGAAATGAAGACATCTGCAGTATTGTTCCGTCTCGTATGAAGAGAAAAACAATCGTTATGATTGAAATGGAAGGATCACTAAGAGTGAAATGACGTGATGTTGCTATCACTAATCCACAAGAATATGATATGAATCAAGAAGGAAACAAGTCTTCATTCCATCACATCACCAATCTAGAAGATACAGAAGAAGAAATAGGTGAACATGACATTGATGAAGCACCATTGCAATTAAAGGATGGCAGTCAATCAGCAGTAGATGAACTTAAAGAAGTAAATCTTGGCACGATAGAAGAACCACGTCTAACTTTTACAAGTAGATTACTTACTGCTCAAAAGGAAGAAGAATTTTGAGTTTTCTTGTTGCGTACAAAAACATATTCGCCTGGTCATATTGAGAAATACCAGGGCTAGACCCTAAAGTTGTTGTGCATCATCTCTCCATCAGACCTAGGTTTCGACCAGTTAAACAAACTCAATGACTTTTCAGACCAGAGCCGATCCCGTAGATTGAAAGTGAGTGAATAAGTTAATTGAAGCAAGGTTTATACGGGAGGTAAAGTACCCAACAAGAATTGCGAACATTGTTCTTGTAAGAAAGAAAAATGGACAACTTTGCATTTGTGTTAACTTCCGTGACCTAAATAGCGCATGTTCGAAAGATTATTTCCCATTGCCCATCACTGAAATTAAGGTCGATGCAACTACGAGACATGAACTTTATCTTTCATGGACGGATCGTCGGGATATAATCAGATAGGATGCCTCTTGAAGAAGAAGAAATGACAGCATTTCAAAAGTCGAAAGGAATATATTACTACAAGGTCATGCCGTTTTGGTTGAAGAACATTGATGCCACATATCAACGAGCAATGAAGAAATTTTTTGATGACATGCTCCACAAACATGTGGAGTGTTACGTTGATGATCTTGTAGTCAAAAGTGTAAAACGACAGATCACCTAAAAGAGCTGAAGATAGTCTTTGACCGGTTAAGAAAGTACCAACTAAAGATAATCCTCTCAAGTGCACATTCGGTGTGACTTCAAGAAAAGTTTTTGGTTTTGTTGTAAGGCATCGGGGGATTCAAATAGATATGTACAAGATTGACGCTATACAGAAGATGCTAAGGGCAAAGAAATACATGAACTTAGAAGCCTTCAGAAACATCTAGCATACATTCGGAGGTTTATATCTAACCTAGCCGGTAGATGTCATCCATCTCATAAGTTAATGAAGAAATGAGAAGCCTTCGAATGGAATGAAGCGTGCCAGAATGCTTTCGACAACATAAATAAATATCTGCTCAATCCTCCCATCTTAGGCACCCCTATAGTTGGGAAGTCGCTAACTTTGTACATCACTGCGTAAGAGAAATCACTAGGGGCATTGTTTGCACAAGAAGGAGAAGAAGGAAAAGAACGAGCTTTGTACTATCTAAGTCGGACTCTTACTAGAGCAGAATTAAACTACTCTCTTATAGAGAAGATGTGTTTGGCGTTGTTCTTCTTTATTGATAAGTCGAGGCATTACATGCAAGCATTTACCGTGCGTCTAGTTGCAAAGGAAGACCTCATCAAGTATATTCTGTCTCGACCAATTATTTTTGGGTGCTTAGCTAAATGGGCAATTTTTTTGCAGCAATACACATTGTGTATGTTCCACAAAAGGCAATGAAAGAACAAATATTGGCAGACTTTCTAGCAGATCATCCTGTACCATCTGATTGGAAGTTATGTGATGACTTTTCTGATGAAGATATCTTCTTTGTCGAAGTCGCGAACCTATGAACCATGTATTTTGATGGTGCAACAAGAAGGAGTGGAGCAGGCGCATGAGTTATCTTTATCTCCCCTGAAAAGCATATGTTGCCTCATAGTTTCGCACTTCGAGAGCTATGCTAGAATAACGCCGCAGAATATCAGGCCTTTATAATTGGTCTCCAAATGACCATTGAAATCAGCATAAAATATATTGAGATGTTTGGTGATTCAAAGTTGGTAATAAGCCAAGTTTTATTTCAATATGATACAAAACATGAGGATCTAAAGCCATACTTTACATTCTCAAGACATTTACTAGAAAATTTTGATATTGTGATCATAGAACACGTCCCGAGGTCAGAAAATAAGAGAGCAGATGCACTAGCAAACTTGGTTACTGCTGTAACGACATATAATGAAGTAGATATAAGCATTACACTCTGTTATAAGTCGATTGTACCACCAAATGATAATGAATGTCATGAGACGAACGCGATCTATGTCTGTGTGATTGAGGATGAAGTTTGACAACAACCTATCATCAGCTACCTTCAACACGGAAAAATTCCTATGGGTCCTAAGCGCAAAGTAGATATACGAAGAAGATCAACTCGATTTATCCACTATAAGGACACTCTTTATCGGGGCTCTTATAAAGGGTTACTTTTACGATGCTTGGGAGTCGATGAATCGGGTAAAGCATTGAAGGAAGTGCACGCATGAATATGCGACGCTCATTAGCCTGGCCCTAAACTTCATTTCCAATTGAAAAGAATGGGCTACTACTTGCCAACTATGGTTCGAGATGCAATGGAATAGGCAAAGAAATGTGAGGCTTGTCAATTTCATGCAATTTTCATGCATCAATCGCCTAAGCCTCTACATACAAATATTGCTTCGTGGCCATTTGAAGCTTGGGGATTTGATCTTGTCGGTCCTAAAACGCCAAAGTCATCGCCTAGACACTCTTATATCTTGGCTGCTGTTGACTACTTTTCAATATGGACGAAAGCAATCACAGAGGTAAAGAAAGAAAGTGTCATAAACTTCATCCGAACACATATCATATATCACTATGGAATTCCTCACCGCATCGTAATAGATAATGGTAGACAATTCTCTAACAGCATGATGGATAAGTCATCCAAGTACAATGCAGCAGCAAACGGATTGGCGGAAGCGTTCAATAAGACTCTGTGCAATCTTCTCAAAAAATTGTCTCTAAGATAAAGCGAGACTGGAAAGAAAGAATATATGAAGTAGTGTGGGCTTATCGAACTACACACTGCGCACTTACTGGAGTTGCACCATATGCTTTAGTTTATGGGGTTGAAGCCATACTTCTTTTAGAAAGAGAAACCTTTTCACTTCGAATGGTTGTGCTAGAAGGGATGACCACCGAAGAGAATGCAACATTGCGCCTTCCAGAGTTAGAAGCGTTGGATGCAAAAAGATTTGAAACTCAAAAAGCATTAAAGTGTTACCAAGCTCGAATGACTAAAGCTTTTGACAAAAATAGCAATCCTTGTTCGTTCCAGGTTGGCGACCTAGTTCTTTTTGTTAGAAGGTGTATCACACAACACGACATATAGGAAATAAGTTCACACCTAAATGGGATGGACTCTATCTCGTCAGAGAAATCTACACTAATAAGGATTGACCCCATCAATGGAAAGTTTCTAAAAAAGTTTTATGCTTAGAAATGTAATACTCATTGGCGTATGAGTGTAAGCTGTCAGCTACTCCTAGCCCGCGTGAGTAAAAAAGGTGAATGACCTAAAAAAAAATCAAAAAAAAGCCTTAAATTATATTTTTGAACTACGTTGTGACTTGATCCTTTAATTATAAAAGGGTACGTAAGCAGCTTAAAATGAAATTTTAAGTTCATTCCATTTATTAAAAAAAAAAGTTAGTTCACATTCAAACAAAATAATGTGTAAACAACATAGAAGAATTTTCAAATTGGCTCATCAATAACATATAAATAAATAAAAAATGTGATACTTTATTATGTCATAAGCTAATGAGATATAAAATCTTGATTACATGTCAAAAAAAAGTAATAAATAAATAAAATAACCTAAAAAAAAAAACAGAGGCACACATTCAAACTCTTCTACTTCATTATGAGCTTCATTCATAAGATTCTCAAGCATGCCTAAGAGTTCAAGCATCTGAATCGTTGATGATGGGGGCACACTCGATATTGTTAATCTTCTCACGTACTCGTGAAATTTCAAGTCTTTCTTGCTTTAATTCTTTCGGTTTCTTGAGGTAGAGTTTGAAACTTTTTCATATTGAGCTCTCATGACTTGTAGCCTATTCTCTAACTTAGCAGCTTCTTAGGCCAATCCTGTTAACTTTTGGTTAAGAACCTTTTCTTTTTCAAGTAACTGACTTTCACTAAGCTCTAATATTCCTAGTTCATGCTTCTTCTTTTTCAAACGTGTATTTTTATCATCAGAAGTTAAGTGTATAAAAAACGAAGATTTTGTCTTATTCTAGTTCTTCACACTCTTGAAATAATTATGGACAACTGAACGTACATAGGAGTTATATTAAAAACTTGAGTTCTCCACGCTAAATATCTTACGACTCTAGTCAACACGATTGCCTGGTTTTCCAACATCACTTTTTGTAATCTTTCGTCGTAGACTTGACTATAATGAAATGACAGCTTCCCGTCTGGTGTTGGAAATTACATCATCACCATAATACACAATTCCTCTTGAGCTGGGTCATATTTTTTCTCAAGGGCTTGTGGATGATTTTCACCAGGGGTAGGATGTGAATCAATTTCTTATTCATTATGAGGGTTCCCATGCGACACAATGTGAAGAGGAATAGGAATGAAAAGGATATTTGCAGAATGATTACTTTGTTCTAATTGTTCGTCGTCCAAAGCTGGATCACGTGAACGGGTTTGCACATTGAGAAAATATGAGAGATATATTGGAACTAGTATGAAATATGTTTGACAAACAAAAAAAAAGAATGGAAATATTGGTTACTAAAACATCTTCATTGTCACCAGTTCGAGAAGCACTTGGAGCATTGTTAATGTCAGGGTCAACAAACTCAGCAGGTGTATTAGACCTCATTACCCTTTTCTAGTTATGGTAGTCAGTATCATTTTCACTATCTTCGTTACGTCCAGCGAAAGCTAGACAAGGTTTTCCCTTTATCAAATGAAGTTGTTTACCACTAAAATTGGAAGAAACACTTGAGATTCTGTGCGAGTTCAAACACACATCCTCCAATGAAGTAAAACAACATCCAAGTTGGCAGCCGAAAGATCATATGATAAATCATTCAGAATGTCTTGATAAAATCCAAATTGACGACCAAAGCGATATGGACTGTAGGGTTTGATAACTAATACATTTGCACAACGTGAAGATACAAGGCTTGATCGAATGTTGAAGATGTAAGAACATTGAAGGGAGTTTAGAGAGGTGTCATCCATCAATCTTTCACTTTTATTCCTATTTTGAATATTCGCATGTCAGGCTATGGATTTTCCTTCATGAATTAATTCACAGGCTTCAAATTCCATAAAATATATGACCATACCTTCACCAGAGAATTGAACCACCACTTGGCCCTTCACTCTCGCAGGGGTTTTATAATTACTGTTGAAATAATGAGCCAACCAACCTATGACGTAGTGAATTGGAAAAGAAGCATCCATGCGACCAACCAAACTAAAGGTCCCTAACACTTTTCGTAACCCACGATAAATATTAGCAAGAACAAGAACCGCCAAACTAAAAGACTCTCTTTTAGCCATTATACATGCAGCTTTAATTAAAACACTAGGACTGATATGATTAGCGTTCCTCTTAGGAAATAAAAAGACACAAAGCCAACATGAGAGAAATGCGGCTAAGTACATCTTATCTTTCCATTCGTCACTGTTAATGCCAAGTTCATGGAATAAAATTTCTTCCTCATCTAACCAATTTCGATTTATAATTTGTGTACCATCAGGATTTTCTATCGTATTAGAGCGAGAAACTCTATTGAATTGTAACAACACAAAGATTTATAGCTTTAAAAATGGATTCTTAGCCATAAAATCATTTAAGGAATTAACTTAAATGTATTAATTAAAAATTATGTGAAACTAATCTGAGTTAGTGAATTTAAAACCCCCTCTTGAATCGAAGCAACGGGTTTCCGACCAGCTGCCCTTGCCGTAATTTGCAACAGTCATTTATTTCCTTGTATTGTGAACTGTATGTTGGTTCTATGTTGTTGAATATGTGCATGCAAGATTTTTGCTCGTTTAGTTGTATGTGTGCGAATAACTTCCTGCTGTCATGTACCGTTCTTGAAAAGCATGTA
>JBBMEG010027562.1:0-23570 GCA_037832605.1 Cyclanthera cordifolia
GTATGCCGGTTGACTCTCATGCTCTTTTTTATGCTTTTGAACATCTTGAGAATTTTTTGCCCCTTCCTTGAAAAGTTGAGTTGCTTATCTTCTCCTCGAGCTTGCATGTCCGACCCGTTTCATCATGTTTCTATGTTATTTTGTCATTATTGCATGTTAGGATAGTTTTATTCATTTTATTTCAGTTGTTGACTATTTGCCATTTTCGTATGCATTGATGTCACATCAATTATGTTCCAAAATATACTATAAGGGTATGAAGGGTATGACTTTTTGAAGCTTCCTTTCTACCAAGTTATATGATAAATGCAATATAGTTGAAATGGTCTTTATTGCATCTTGTTATATAGCATTTATAAGATAAAAGCAATTTTAGAACTTTCTTTTTCTCTCTTTCGAAAACCTTTTCTCGAGTCTCGACTCGCTTTACATTTTCTTTTGGCTGACTTGCTCGCCGGGTTAGAGCAAGTGTCGCATAGTTGCCATTTCGTGTGTACTTTTACATTTTTTTAGGGGATTTTTCATGAGTAGCAAAAAGGGAAAAAATTCTACGGATGTAAAAAAAAAAAATCAAATATAGCAAGATCTGATTCAATCACTACAAGTGATAGCCACAAAACCAATAAACTTCAGTCAATTGAAACTGATAGGCTTCAATTAGGTGACTTGAAACTGATACATTTCAATAAACTTAATTATTTCATATTTTGCTATGTATGAAATATTCTTAAAAATTCTCTTTAATTAAAATAGAGATGCAATAATTTGAGATCTTCTCCAATTCAAGTCACCAATTTTGGTTTTCTCTAGCGAGAAGCATAATATATTCCTTTGCAAGTAACATCAGATTCCGGCGTTTACTTATTCGTTTTATTTTTTCTTGAAACATTTTGCTAATAAGATAACTCGTTTACAGAAACGAAAATCCACTTCGAAGAGCAGGAGTGAGAAGTTCAACCCACATCCAGAAGAAGCCTCTGGCTTTCCAATTGATCCGCCTAGACCATCACAAGGAGCAGAAAGAATGGATTCTCAGGTGCGCCATCCTAAGAAAGCCTCCCATTCAGGTCCACTTGCTCAGCGAGCTGCTTGGGCTAAAGCTAGTAAGAACTCAGATGATGATCCCAAAATCTCAAGCGCAGCCGAGACTTTCACAACTTTAGGAATGGTTGCAGCTAGTAGAAGTATGCTGGCTGAAGATTGCAGGGAAAAATCCGACTCTTCAAAAGGACAGGTTCAAAAACTAATTGGCAGGTTTCCCGGTTCCTTTAAAGAAACCTCGGAATCATCGATGCTACCGGACCAGAAGTTCTCAAACCACAGTATTGTAGGAGGCTCAACTGACAAAGAGACGAACAACACCAAAGACATAGCTGTAAGTGTGGCAACGCCAGCATTTTTCCTGCATTGTCATAGTTTTTTTCTCAACGTAGATTGTCAATATTATGATAAGAACTATCCATTTATTTATGCACAGTAAACAAAGGAAGCTGAACTGCTCCTCCACTAATTCTCATGAGAGAATTCCCTAGACAAGATAATAGACAAGATAATACTCAGGTAAAAAAAACCATAAAGGAAGTAAACACAATATTAATAATACTATTCCCCTGCCCAATTCTAACAGACCATAGGGCCCACTGCTCTTTTAGCAAGACGTAAAAACCGTTAGCCAGCTCCCTTTTTCCCTTCGTTCTTTTTCTTTTTCTTCTGAGTGTACACCTTCAATATGGGACGTCTATCAATACCCGATCCTCAAACAGCCGCCTTGTCCTCAAGGTGAAAATCTGGAAATTGGTGTTGAATAAGCTCAGCTGGCTCCCATGTTGCTTCCTCGGAATGCATGTACTCCCATTGGATCAACACTTACAATTCCTTGTTCCCCTGAGATGCATGGCATAAGCCTAATAATTCTTTTGGTTGGAAGGGATAAGTTAAGTCATGTGCAAGAGACAAAGGAATTGTCTGCACAAAGAGATTGTGCCCAGCTGCTCTGCGAAGCACGAACACGTGAAACACGGGGTGAATGCAAACTGCCGCCGGAAGGTCCACTCGATATACCACCTGGCCTACTTGTTCCAAGATTTTATAAGGGCCGATAAATCTCAAGGCTAGCTTTGGGTGCTTGTATTTTCTAAGTGAAGCTTGGCGATCAGGACGCAATTTCAAATACACTCAATCTCCCACTGTAAATTGCAAGTCACGGCATTTGACATTTGCTAACGAGGTCATTCTGTGTGGAGCTTTTCGTAGGGCTTCTTTTAATTTACTTAACATGACATCTCGATCTTGAAGTTGAGAATCAACCTCAGATAACAAACTGTGGCCCTTCTCATAAGTTAGTAATGGCGGTGATAGTCGCCCATAAACTATTTCAAACGGAGTCATGCGTGTTGCTGTATGATAGGATGTATTATAACTATATTCGGCCCATGCTAACCATTTCGACCACTATTTAGGAGTAGCCATCGTGAAGCACAACAAATAGGATTCCACACACTGGTTGACCACTTCTGTTTGTACGTCCATTTGTGGGTGATAGGCTTTGCTACGTCGCAATTGTGTTTCAGACGCTTTAAATAATTCTTCCCAAAACATACTTGTAAAAACCTTGTCCCTATCAAAAATTATACTCTTCGGGTACCTGTGTAGTCGAACGATTTCGTTATGAAAAGTTAGTCTTGGCTACTGTGATTGCCATGAATGGGTGCTTCAAGGCAACAAAATGACCATACTTCGATAAACAGTCGACGACCGCCATGATGGTATCATACCCGTTGGATTTCGACAACCCCTCGACAAAATCTATCGAGATATCCTCCCATATACATTATGGGATCGGTAATGCCTGCAATAGCCCGACCGGTGCTAATGTCAGGTATTTGGCCTACTGACAAACTGTGCAATCACTAATAAATGTACATACTCAAGATTTCATTCTAGGCCAATAAACTCGCGCCAACTGATGGTACGTCTTCAACACTCCTTGATGTCCCCCCACCGGACTACTATGGAATTCTTGCAGTAACAAGGGAATTGTTGGAGACGTAGAAGGCAAAACAATTGTTCCTTTATAGCATAACACATCACCCCGCAACGCATACCCTTCGGGTCCCGGTTGGCTCATTAATAAAGCGGTCCAAATCTCATTCAGCTTCTGATCATTTCTGACCTGTTCTGTAAACACTAAAGTATTAATTTCAGACATCCCACTTATCACGTCCAATTCTAATGCCGACGGCAATCTCAAAGCGTCAATGGCCTTGTTTTCCAACCCCTTTTTGTATTCAATCTGAAAATCATATCCCAGCAATTCTGCAATCCATTTTTGATATTCCCCCGCGATCACTCGTTGTTCGAGCAAAAATTTTAAACTTTTTTGATTGGTGCGGACGATGAATCGATGCCTCAACAAAATAAGGTTGCCACTTTTGAATTGCAAACACGATGGCCATTAGTTCCCGCTCATATACCGCCTTATGCCTCTGTGTAGGTGGTAATGCCTTGCTAAAATAAGCAACGAGATGGTTTTCTTGCATTTGAACCGCTCCGACCCCAACTCCGGAAGCATCACTTTCCACAACAAAAGGGTGAGAGAAGTTGGGCAACCGTAGCACATGCACATTACTCATGGCATGTTTTAACCGTTGAAAAGCTTCCTCAGCCCCTTCGTTCCATTCATACTGCCCTTTTTTCAATAGATGTGTCAACAACATGTCAATGGACCCATAATTTGCTACAAATTTGCGATAATACCCAATTAGACCTAGAAGTCTCGCAACTGTTTGATGTTTTTGGGCGTTGGCCAGCTCGTCATGGCCTCTAACTTGGCAGGATCAGCTGCTACTCCTTGAGTGGACACAATATGTCCTAGGTATTCAACATGTGTTGTTCCAAACTGACATTTTTTTTCATTGGCGACAAAATGATGGGATGATAGTGCCTTGAGGATGGTGTTCAAATGTTGAGCAGTGTTGCTCCCAGGTTACACTATACACCAATATATCATCAAAGAATACAAGTACGAACTTATGCAAATAGGGTTGGATAATTCCTGCGTTCAACATTTCTCCCACCAGCTTTTCAATTTCATTCTTCTGGAATTGTGGATATCGATAGGGTCGTACGTTCACAGAGTTTGCACCTTGGACTAGCTCAATAGTGTGATTTCGGTCGCGAGCTGGTGGTAATGCTGCAAGTGATTCGAAAACAACACTATTTTGTTCTAACACTTTTAGTATTTCGCCAGAAATTGGGCTGAACCTTTTTTTTTCTGCCTGGCTTTTATTTGATTGTCTGTCGTCTTCCAACAAATTGAGTTCTATCAGTATGCCTTCATCACCCTCCTTAAAGGACTTCATTATAGATTTCAAGGACATCTGTGTCTTCACTAAACTTCAGTCCCCTTGCAACTGAACGAACCAATCCATCACATGAAACTCCATTGTCAACGTGTGATAATCAAATACCACCCGACCCAAGGTTTCCAGACAAGCAATTCCAAGTATAACATCAGCGCTGCCCAAAGGAAGTGGAAAAAAATCATTTATAATGGTTAGCCCAGGTAAAGACAGTACTATGCCTTTACACACTCCTGCCGTTCGAACGGATTCCCCGGTACCTAGCACAGTAGCACCATGCTGCAACCTGCTGTCGTTTCTATTGGCAATCTTGCCTTTTGCACAACCACTTCGGAAATGAAGTTATGGGTTGCTCTGCTATCAATCAAAACCACAACATCGTAATCTCTTACCTTTCCCTGGATTTTCAAAGTTTTTGGCGAGCTAAACCCCATTAGCGAGTTTAACGATAGTGTCGCCACTTCCCTTGTCTCTTCGTCTTCCTCAATCACTGCCTCCATATTCATTTATGTCTCCATTTGTTCTATCCCAGCCGCTTCTCCACCTTCTTAGGCAAGAAGTACTTGCATCTCTTGGAGCTCTTTGTGCTTGCAGTGATGAGTATGGGTAAATGGTTAATCACACAGGAAGCATAAACCCTTCTCCCTCTTGAGCTGCATCTCCGCATCACTTAATCGCTAATAGGGTCCCTTAATTGTCGACGTGGTGGTCGTCGATGGAGTAGGGTGAGATCCCGTCATTGCAGCAACCACTCAATTAGGTCTCAATGTGAAAGGCCGCAACCCAGACCCACCCCAACTGGTTGATCTACCCGACCTGTAGGATTTGGGCGTTGCTGCACTTTTGGCTGGGCTTATCGAAATTGGGTTCTTCTTACTTTGGGTATTCATTTCATCCTTAATAATCTGGGCCATAATCATTTTAGCCTTAAGCCCAATAGGTTTTAGTTTCTTGAGCTCACTTTGGACCTCTTTCTCAAGCCCACTCTCAAACTTGCCCTCCAATACTTCATCGTTTAGGTCTTTCAAACCGGCTTCGAACTTTTCAAAATTTCGCCGGTATTCTTTAACAGTCCCTTCTTAAAGCAGCTTCATCAGCCTGGCGTATCGCTTCCCCTTCATAGATGGCCGGAATCGCTCAATCAGAAGTTCTCGGAACTGAGCCCACGACGAGATCGTCGTCCTCTCCTCCTTGTATTGATGCCAATCAAGAGCTTCACCTTCAAGACATAGGATGGCAGCTTCTAACTTATCCCTCTCTGTAAGTCGATTCACCACAAAATATCTCTCAACACAATGTAACCACCCTTCGGGGTCCTCATCTTCTTCCCCTTTAAAATTGGGCACCTCTAATTTTTGCAATCTCATATCTAAAAGAGGTACTTCACGATTGTTGGGTGCCGAGATTCCTTGTGCCTCCTCTGATTTCGGTTCATTTTTCCCCGCCCCTGTACACCGATTCCTCTACCATGGGTTGTTTCCCTTTATCAGTAAGAGTCCGCTCTGTGGAGGCCGCCCCTGTTTCCAGCCCGCGCTCCTTCTCCATTTTCTCCCCCAAGGCGATGCTTTGCGAATGCAACAAGGAAAACTGATCCTCAATCTTCGCATTCATCTCCACCATTTGTATGTCTCACTTCTTTTCCATGGCCACCCATTTCTCTTTCATTTCGTTAACCTTCCCCTCCATCTTTCCCACCATTCCCTGAATCAAACAGCTCTGATACTTAACTGGAATCAAACAGCTCTGATACTAAATTGATAAAAACTATCTATTTTTTTATGCACAGTAAACAAAGGAAGCTGAAATGCTCTTCCTCTAATTCTCATGAGAGAATTCCCTAGACAAGATAATACTCATAAAAAAAACATTAAGGAAGTAAAGACAATATTAATAATACTATTCCTCTGCCTAATGCTAACAAACAGCAGGGCCCACTGCTCATTTAGCAAGATGTGCGAACCGTTAGCCAGCTCCCTTTTTCCCTTCTGCGTTCTTTTTCTTTTTCTTGCGAGTGTACACCTTCGGTCTGGGAGGTCTATCATATTAGCTAAGGATGTTCATCAGTCGGCCGGTGTCGATTTTTGGTAAAGAATGACACCGAACCGACCTTATCGGTTAACTTAAAAACGAAACCGAACAGACCGGTCGTTTTAGTCGGTTGGTTTGATCGGTTAAAACAGTTGGTTATGTCGGTTAAATCGGTTATCTTTTTTCATTTTTTTTAATTAAAAACATATTCATCATACAATTTTATATTGAAATTTTGAGAATTAATTAAAAAGAATGAATATATCAAATATATTTGAAAAACACATTTAAAATTAAGTTGATTTTACCATAATTTAATAATAAATCTAATTAATTATATGAAAATATTAATTAATTTATAAAGGAAAATTTTATTAACCAACCCAATCGACCGAGCCGACCGAAAAAATTCGGTTAACTTTTTTTTTTAACCAACACTAACCGACATGCACATGAAAACCGACTGACCGCCCTTAATTTAGTCGGTCGAATCGGTTTTCGAAAATGTACGAACACCCCTAATATTAGCCAGTAAATCTGAGTTATCTGCTGTTACAACTGTTTTCTGAATGTTCATGTGTACATAATACTAATACAACAGGTTGGCTATGGCTCAAAGGGTCATAAGATTCATTACTCTGGTCCATTGCTGGTTCCTTCTGACAACATGGACCAAATGTTGAAGGACCACGATCGCCATATCCAAGAAGCAGTTAGACGAGCTCGGCTTGCCAAGGCTAAGGTACGAAAGGTTCAAGCGGATGAGAAACAGACGTCAGCGAATTCATTATCCGTCTCCGGTTGATAAGTGGGGAGATGTTGGATGTCTAAAAGACAGCAAATGTTAAGGGTTCACTGTTTCAGATATCACTCCAAAAATATTATCAAATGATTGGCTGGCGATTCTGTTGTACAGGCAAATATCCTCATGAATATTGAGTCCCGGCCACTTTTAGCTCTAGTTTTTTTTTTTTTTTTTTTTTCTATGATGAAAAAGGGAGGAAAAATTTTCCTCTCTTGTCGCACGGGTGCGCAAAGTAACACGTGTAACTTGAATATTATGTAGGGTTTAAAATATATTGGCCATTCTTGTAGAGAATTTGAATTTGAATATTGGCCTTAGGCTGTATAGCTGAAGTGGATATTGTGACATTGTTTTGTTTCGTTATCGAACAGAGAGGAGGTTGTACCAATACATTTTCTTACTTGGCAAGCAGAGTTATTACCACTTCTAATTTTTACCTTGGATGATTTTTTTTTTTAACCAACTAATTAGAAATACAATTTTCTTTTCTCAATCTCAAATTCTGGTTGAAATACAATCTCAATTTTGTGTATCAATAAAGTAATTGATATGAAGGGAAAATAATAAAAGATGGGTTTCTTGTTTAATTTTAGTACTTAGGGTGTGTTTGGGGCAAATGGAATGAGAATGATTATAGGATGAATGAAAATTGGAGGAGAAAGAGAAATGGAATAATTACGAGGAGAAAGATTAATTGTGTTTGTAGTTAGAATGATTAATTGTGTTTGAGGAAAAAATAAACTAATACATATGATGTGAGTGAAAAAAAGTTATGGGGAGGATAAAAAGTTATTATGAGAAGAATATAAAGTAGTTTGGAGGATAATAAAAATGTGATTTTGGAGAAACGTGATTATAAGAGAATGATTCTCGGTAGTCCAAACACCGAAAATCATTCTTGATCTCATTCTCTCCCTTTATTAATGGTGAATCTTATTAATAATCATATTGGTATGAATATATTATTGAATAAAATAACATGATTTCTCACTCTTCAAGCTAAGTGTAGTGTGGCCAATTTAAGTAAATTGATTAGAGTGAATGGAAGAGTTTTTGTTAGATCTTCCAGTTTTTTAAACTCGAGTTATAGGTACAATTTTTGCAAAAGTAAAGTGATTGAAATTGGTTATTAGAAACTAGAGGAAATAAACTCAAACAAATTTCATAATCACATGATTTAAGTTGAATATTTGAAAATATAGAGATTAATTAAAATAGAAATCAAAAGCAAGGGTTTACTATTATACTTCTTATCAGAAGGAAGAAACTTTTTCCTATTTTCATTAAATATTTCAGATATTTTTATAATTAGGATTTGACTCTTTTTGTATCGTTGAAGTTTGACTAACCAATTATGGTTTTAGATAAAACAAACTAAACCAACTTACATACTTTATTTATTCTAATAGCCTCCCCCTCAAGATGGAGCAGAATACATGTTTAGCATGCCCATCTTGATCATAGATGTCTTTATGCTTACTGCTGATATCGATTTGGTGAATATGTCAGCGAACTGATTGATGGAACGAATAGGCATAGTCGAATGAATTCTTTTTCTATCTTTTTCCGTACAAAGTGGCAATCAATTTCTATATGTTTTGTTCTTTCATGGAATGTTGGATTAGATGTAATAGCTATTGCGGCTTGGTTGTCGCAGTAGATGAGTGCAGGTGATGTAATTTGAATATAGAGGTCCTTGAGGAGCTGGTTAATCCATGTTAATTCACTCGTTACTGATGCAATGGCTCAATATTCGGCTTCTCTGAGGCTTTTGAAACTGTGGCTTGCTTCTTTGTCTTCTAAGCTATCATGGATTCGCCCAAGAAATTGCAATAGCCTATTATTGAGCGACGAGAATCACGACAAGCGCCCCAATCTGCATCAACGAATGCTTTAAGTAGGTAATTCTCTATTTTCTTGAGGAGAATGCCTTGGCCAACATTCCCTTTAAGATAACGCAGAAGATAAGTAACAGCTTACCAATGATTTGAGTGAGGTGCAACTACATACTGGCTCAATTTGTGAACAACGAAGGTGATATCTGGTCGTGTAATTTGTAGATATAATAAATGACCAATTAACCTTCTATAAGGTGGTTGCTTCTTCATCATTTAGAGATGTACCCGAGTTGAGTGTGAGGTTAGCATTGGTCATCATAGGATTCAAAGCTGGCTTGGCTCCAAATACACCATTGTCTTCAAGGATTTTGAGACAATATTTTTACAGTGAAATTGCTATTCCTTGAGTGGATCTGGACAGTTCCAAACCTAAAAAAATATTTGGCTGAGCTAAGATCTTTTAGAAGAAATTGAGATCTTAAGATTTTTTTGACTTTATTAACTTCATTTTGAGATGGCCTAGTCAAAAATATGTCATCGAAATATACTAGGAGAGGAACAAATTGAGAACCTTGTCCTTTTGTGAACAAAGAGTAATCATTTTTGGATTAAGTGAAACCATGAGTTGTGAGAACAATTGCAAACTTTGTAAACCACTGTCTAGATGCTTGCTTAAGCCTATATATTGACTTGTTGAGCTTACAAACAAGAGATGGAGATGTAGGATTTTCTTGTGAGTAATATCCTGGTAGAATGGTCATGTAGACTTCTTTAAGCAAATCACCATTTAAGAAAGCATTGTTTACATCCATTTGGGCTAGTATCCAATTGTGTGAAGTGGCAAGAGATAGTAAAAAAACAATCTTAGTCACAAGAGAAAAGGTATCAACGTAATCTATACCTTCTTGTTGATTGTAACCCTTTGCCACAAACCTTGCTTTGAACCTTTCTATTGAACCATCAACTTTATACTTGATTTTGTACACCCATCTACAACCAATTGTATGATGTCTTTTTGGAAGAGATGTTAGAGTCCAAGTCTTTGTTCTTTCCATTGCTTTGATTTCATCGTCCATGACATAAATCCATTGTGGATTTTTAACTACTTGGTGATAAAATGAGGGATTGTGGATTTTTAACTACATGAATCCATTGTGAATTTTTAAATAATGTAGTTATATTGCAAGTGAATATTTTGTGAGAAGAAGACAAAGTATCATAAGATATCTACTTGTGTATTGAATAAGGATGATTTCCAGTACTAGTATTTTAAGAAAAGAGATTGCAATGACAATCCTTTAAATAAGTTGGAGAATTATGCAATCTTGTAGATCTTCGAGAGATTCTTTCCTCATTGAGATTTTCAGAAGAAATTGAATATTCTGCTCGTATTGTTGATGTTGCAGTAGGGTGGGAGTTGATTTGAGAACATTCCTCAGTGTGAGTTTGTGGTTGAATGTCAAAGGATCAGGCGTGTTGTAGGGAATATCAGGATGATCATCAACCAGATCATCTATTAAGGGTGAGTCAGGCTGCTCAACTAATTCTTCACCAATTTGCTCACTGTTCTATAGGTGTAGAGGAATTGTTCGAACTCCCACAAAGGAGCTTATCAGCTGGTATGAATGAAATAGGCTTTGGCAACATTATTTCAGCAAAAATATCATCCTGAGATTCCTCCATGTTATTATCATGGAATTGATACAAATCTTCATGAAGCAAAACATCTCTCGACAGAAAACTTTGCTTTGTTTCAATGTTGTAGAGCTTATATCCCTTAATCCCTGGCAGGTATCCAATAAACACACAGTTTGTTACTCGAGCATCAAATTTTATTTTATGAGATTGTAAGGTTGATGCATAACATAAACACCCAAATGAACGAAGATGAGAGTAACCTACTGCCTCTTTATACAGTGTATTGAGAATGGAGTTGAGTTGTTTAAGAGAGGCATAGGAACTCGATTGATGATGTAGGTTGTAGTTAAAACACAATCCCCCCAAAAACTCAATGGCAACTTGGACTGAAAAATGAGTGCATGAGCTACGTTTAAGAGATGCTGGTGTTTCCTCTCAACCACTCAATTTTTTTTGAGGTCTCTCTACACAAGAAAACTTGTGAATATTGTACCAACAGAAGCAAAAAAAGTCTTTGAATAGTAGTTCCTTTGCATTATCATATCTAAAGACTTTTATGTTCTTTGAAAACTGAGTTTTTATAAGTCTAAAAAACCTTGGAACAATACTCAATGCATCTGATTTTTTCTTCATTAAAAACACCCAAGCACATCTAGAACATTCATCTACAAGGTTTAAGAAAAAA
This sequence comes from Cyclanthera cordifolia, assembly GCA_037832605.1. Taxonomy (NCBI): domain Eukaryota; kingdom Viridiplantae; phylum Streptophyta; class Magnoliopsida; order Cucurbitales; family Cucurbitaceae; genus Cyclanthera; species Cyclanthera cordifolia. The sequence continues at coordinate 11,356 of JBBMEG010027562.1, forward strand.
TGGTATCCACAATCAGTATTAACACGAAAGGGTCCCCAAATGTCACAATGAACAAGGTCAAATACTTCATTTGCAACATTATTATTAAAAGGAAATGAAAGTCTTCTTTGTTTTGCTAGTAGGCAAACATGACATATTTTGAGGCGGGAAGAACTGAAAGGTAATACATTTTTCATAGATTCGAGTCTTCTATTTGATAAGGGCCCAAGTCTTTATGCCAAGTGTCTACTGAAATAGCAAAAGAGAAAGCCTTGATACTAGGAGACCATATGTATAGTCATGCTACACAATCAACCTTGCCAATCATCTTATAAGATTTCATGTCTTGTATAGCACATGATTCACCCATGAACTGTAATGATATATTTCTTACTTTCAAAGACAACTCACATACATCAAATTATAGGAAAACTGAGAGATATAAAGAACATCTAACAATACAATACCAGGTGCAAGTTCAATATCTTCAATAAACTCAACCGAAAAACAATCAGCATTTGGCAATGAAACAATAACAACCAAAAGCTTTCTTCCAGTTTGAAAATAGAGAAAAACAATATGATATGTGCCTAGATGCACCAGAGTTTTCTACTTAAGTGCCAAGTAATTCATTAACTGAGAACATTGATCACTGTTGAGTGTGGCAAAAAAAAAAAAAAAAAAAAAAAATCAGGGGATGAAGAAAACACTGTATCTGTTGTGGCGTTCTTGTTTTCTTGAGTATTTTTGTGATGATCGAAATTGAAAACCAGGGGGAATCCATGAAGTCTGTAACATTTCCCAAACTACATGACATTTCTTTCCACAATGTGTGGAAGTAGAACGAGATAATTCTTTCTTGGAGTTCTTTACATTTTCGACTGCAAGAAGGACAATAGAATCTGTAGAGGTAGGTAAAATGCCAGCTGCTGTTCTTTAGCATTCTTCTTGCACAACCAAAGAAAACAACTTACTGATAGAAGGCAATCACTCCATCATTAATTAGAATTTGAGTGCGAACGTTCAAATACTCCTCATTCAATCCCATTAAAAATATAATGACATACTCCATTTTACAATGATCGATGAAGGTTTTCAGGCCACCACATGTACACTTATTGGTTGTAAGGAGATTGCAAAGATCCTGCCAAATCGTTTTGAAAGTTGTGAAATATGCCTCAACTGATAGTGTACCTTGTACAGTAGTTGCAAGGGATTTTCTGAACTGAAAAATCATAGGTCCATTATTATTCCCCTTGAAACGATCGGTCAATTCGTCCCAAACATCCTTAACTGAACCAGTATAGAGGATGCTTGCTGCAATGCTTTTCGAAATGGAATTAAGGATCCAGGAGGTAATAACATCGTTTTTGCACTTTCATGCCCAGTTCAATTTAGGGTTTGTTGGTTTCTTGACATCCTTGGTGACAAAACCTTCTTTATTTTTCCCTGAAAGTGCGATTAACATCGCACGCCTCCATGAATTGTAATTCTTGGCACCAACTAGGTGATTGAGTAACAAGAACTCTAGTAGAAAAAAAAAATAGAATGGTGCATATTGAACGGATTTAATTGAGTCTGAAGATTATCTTCAACATTTGACTCATTTTGACTATCTACATTTTCAACTCCATCGCCGCTCGACGTTGCTTATTCTTCCATTGAAGGTACGATGCAAGTAATGTTGGGAGAGATACTAGATGGTGATAAAGAAGGAGGAAGAAGAAGAAAGAGAATAAGAAGAGTGTGAAAGTCTGTTCTGATACCATATCAGAATAAGGAAGAAAGTTTTTCTTATTTTCATTGAATATTCAGACCTTTTTATAATAAGGGCTTGACTTCCTTTTACAGTTGTATCGTTGAAGTTTGACTAACCAGTTATGGTTTTAGTTGTCGCAAGGGATGTTGCAGTTGATTGATAACTTGTGTTCTAGAGGAATGCTCTATCCAATATACCAGGTTTTTGTTAAAACAAACTAAACCAACTTACCCACTTTATTTATTCTAATACTTTTACTTTTTTTATAAAGATAGGTATGACAATCTTTTTTTCTTATATGAAAAAAAAACAGTAATAAAAAGAAAGCAAAATAATTTGCAATAAAAAAGGTAAGGATGTCAACCCTACCCGAATCTCTACATTGATATGATATTGTCCACTTTGGGCATACACCCGCGTGGCGTTGTTTTTAGTTTCACCCAAAAGAGCTCATATCAATGGAGATGTTTGCCATCAGTTATATATCCATGATCCTCCCCTCTTCTAACCAATGTGGGATACTTAGTTTGCATCCCAACAATATTCAACGACGTCAACCACCACCTTATGGGTAAAATGGAAACAGGAAAAACTATATTTAAATAATAAATAAATATGATTGCAATTATTTCAAAAAAAAATCTACTCTAATTTTCCATTTAGTTATGATTATGTCCTGTAATTTTTATGGCTATTTGCAAGTGGACTGAGATTTGCCACGTGTCAAAGTCTACACTGTTAAAATAAGTCATTTTGGAGTGCGTAGGATAACAAAACCGCTCAAAATATAACTTTTAATTTTGTTTTACTTTTATTAATTTTAATCATTAAATTTTTAAATTTAATTCCTTTTGATTTCAAATTTTTTTAATTTTTCACATTTCCAATTATGTATTTCCAAAAGGTTTTTTTTTTTTTTTTTTTTTTTTGTGTACAAAAAGGTTAAACTTATATTGTTCAATAAACTTTTTTTTTTTTTTTTTTGTTAGTATTTATTTAAAAGTTATTATCTTTCCTAATAAATTTTAAAAACAAGTTTACCTATTTTCTTTATTTATATAAAATTATTAATTGACTAAACTTCAATAAACATTAGCTTCAAATTTATATGGATTATAACTTTTTTTAAGTTTAAGATTAAAAATGAAATTTTAAAAACTAAAATTAAGTTATTAAAAAACAAATAATCAAAATGAAACAAACATAAAAACCTAGAGACTAAAATTAGATATTTGAGAATCGGTCCAAAATGATATTTTAAGCTAACAAAATCGAAAAAGTGATGGATTGAAATTTAAAAACATTTTATCCTTTTAAATTGGGTAGATGTTAGGTTAGTAGTACAAAATGACATAAAAAACTAAACAAAATTTAATGGCAAAGTGACTAATTCCCCTTTATTTATTTAACCCATCCTTAAATATGAATCTTAAATGAGTTATGCATCCATATATAAGTCACAATATTGTTAGTTGAAAAGGTCAAATTTGAAACATTTAGTTAAAGTATTTTTATTAAAAAACCAAGGTAATTAATGACAAACAAATCAAACAATTAATGTTCATAGCTTCATGACATTGTAAATACCTTTCCAAAGTTGCCAACAAATATAAAAACATTTCCCGATCTTTAGGTCACCATTAATAAAAGAGGAGAATGAGAAGGATAATGATTTTCGATATTTGGGTCATCGAGAATCATTTTCACATTATCACTTTTTATTATTCTCAAAAAACTTTTTTTATTTTTCTCATAACTATTTCTACTCATCGTACCCATTATTTTATTTTTCTAATTAACATTCTCTTTCTCTCCAAACAAAATTAATCATTATCTCCATAATTATTCCCTTAACTACAAACTCAATTAATCAATCTCTCCATAATCATTCTCTTAACTACAAGACACAATTAATCGTTCTCTTCATAATCATTTTCTTTCTCATTCTCCTTCATTCTCATTCTTCTCATAATCATTTTTTTTTCTTTGTCCCAATCGTAATTGTGTTTGAGGGAGAGAATGATAATAAAAAAAAATAAAATAATCGATGTGATGTAAATAAAAAATAATTATGGAGAAATAAAAAATTGTAATGAGAATAATAGATAGTTAGGAGAATAAATTTTTTTTGAAAAAACATGATCATGAGAGGAATGATTCTCGATGACCCAGACGCCGCAATTATGATGGCCGACACGAGAAGTGAGAATTGGCAAATGACCATTTAAAGTGTTTGATATTTTAATTCTGTTTTATAATTATTCAATTATTTTCCCATTCAAAATACAAAGGGCAGTTAGGAAAACTGAAACAGCTACAAGACTCGGAACTTCATGAAACAAAAAAATGCATTTAAATAAAGCAGAAGATGAAAATGAAAGAACATACTGTAAAAAAGGGGAAAAAAAAATACAGCATGTATAGAAAATATTGTGGGATAAAGTTTTTAACATTAAATAATAGAGCTCAGCTATAACTTTGGTTTTTATGAAGCTTTCAATGATCCCAACCTAGGGGAAAAATGAATTTATTCTAATATTAGCACTAACCTTCTTCAGTTTATAATCATGTTGTAGTCATGGTTTGTATGTAAGCTTGTCCCTGCAATTCAACAATGGAGCGTTCTCTTAGTCGATGGACGAACCCGTGATTTAGCTTTCTTCTCCTTCGCTTTCACCGTCTAAATGATTCGTTATAAGTGTTTACTGCAAGAAACTCGTACAAAATTCATGTACACTGGTTTTCACCGGACCGAGCTTCCAAAACAAGTTTAGTTATAAGATGGTGAAGCCGTTGAGCTCCTTCACCCGGATTGAGTTTCATTGGATCACCAACTGTGGAACACTTGGGGTGGCCTGTGCACCAACCACCAGGAGTGAAATCCCCATTCTTCCGACGAAGCAAATCCTTGTCGATCTGATCCAACACAGCGTCATCTTGTTTGAACTTCCGAGCAAAGGCAGCATTGCTCGTGAACATTTTCTCTGTGTCGTTAAGAGAAAGCGTGTGTGGATGCTGTCTGGGGGGGGTGTCCCAAGAGATGTAGTGTAAGTCGTGGTTCACTGCCGTACTAGCGAACTCGGGTGCATTGCAAATGACTGTGTGAAAATAACCTTCGGGCGAGGAGACAAAATTACTGTAGTACATGAGAAGGGTCCTTGGAAGATTATCCCAACCCCAAATGAAATATTCCACAAATGCACGAGACAGAACCATCCATGCCGAACCTGCAGAAGAGAGTCGTGTCATTTGATCGTTTGGTTAATTAGACGATGTGGAGGGCTGACAATGTTCATCCACACAAAGCATCACAAGTAAATTCTAATGTCTGAGGTATAATATTCTTCCTCGACTATTCCCACGGGACATACCATTAATTCTTCTAATCATTGATTATCAGCCTAATAAATGGACCAAGTACAGAATCTCGAAACCGAAAGTTCGAAACTATTAAACTACTGAACGAGGAAGAACAGAGTACTGCCCAGCTAAAAACTAGTTCAAACTCCACTGAAAATCAATGATTCCAATGCACTTCCAAATATCATGAGATTTTGTAGTTCATTAAGATTATAAATAAATTCTCCCTACAATTCCTAGAACGATGATTAGTTCCAAACTTCCAAGCAGATATATCAAGAAAAAGCAGCAAGTGCAGAGCATATTCAGCTGAAGGTAAGATGAATAGTGATTTATAAACAAACCAGTAAACAATTTAAACGCTGTTGGCAATGTTCGCGACGGATTTACATCAAAAACATCTGATTTGGTCGACAAATATAGACCGGGATCGATGATCAATGGCATTGCTCGCTTATCCCTGTAGGATAAATCAAGTGAACATGTATTAAGTAATAAGTAATATGATAAGTACAAATACGAGAGAGAAGAGAGGGTACTATACTAACTCTTTCCACCCCAACTGACTTGTATGCTCAATAAAATTGAGGTTTCGATCAAAATCCCTGAAAGTATAAAGAAGATCTGCAACATAAAACCAATAAAATTCGCATTTAATCGAACAAACTGAATATGAATACACAAGTTCAATGACAAGTACAAACCATCCTGAGTGACAAGAGGATAATCAGAGGCACTGAGGTTGATAAACCAATCCCAGTCCTTACTCCTCTTAAGAAGAATGGCACAGGCATGAAGAGTATTCGAGACCATGGTGGGTCCCCTATAAGTAACCATATTGGCCTTAGAAATCATGAAAACATTCTTAACTTCAGCGAAAAGGGACTCGTTTCCCACTCGGGATGCCAATTCCAATCGCTCCTCTGCTGGTGACTCGAGATCCAAGTGGACAACATATTGATTCAAAGGGTGATACAATGCTTTAAGGATTCTCCAAAGCTTCTCCAAATCACCTTTTGACCCGGAAATCAAATAAGCAAACCGAGGGATTGATGGTCCATAAGGAGTTGAAGGTTGTGCGATCTTTGTTTCGGCAAAATCGGCGCCCGTGTTATTTATAGTCATTCGAGCAGGAAAGATAACGAAAAACGAGTTGATCGTGTAAAGCGAAGAGACGAGACCCATGTTGAAGAAGGTGACAAGAAGGAATACGCATATGAGAGAGCTTATCACAAGAGGAAACAGCCATTTCCTCTCCAAGTTCAAGGACCCCATCACAAGATCTTATCATGAGTTGATTTCAACTCTGGTTTCTATAAATCATTCTCCATGGCAGGGTCTTGCCAATTTCCCAGTATTTTGATAGGAACAAGGCAACCAAATGGCAACCCCAAGCTGTTCAAATTTGGACCAAGACCCTTAACAAATAAAAAAAAAATGCAACAAATCAATAATTTATAAGAAAAACGCCTCAACCCTGCAAATCTTTACACTAATTTTCATTGAACAATGACCTCAAGCTTTAGGTGAAAAGAACACAACTACAAGAATTCACAACAATAAACCAAAACTTCGATAACAATTAGAAACTTACTAAAAATACCAAAATCAAACAGATAAGAAAAGCTCAAGAAAATTACATACAAATTTTCATGAAAAATCACAAGTAATGATAGTAGATAAGCAGACAAATCCATTGGCAATATTCAAACACAGAGAGTTAGGAAGAAACCCTAATCAATACATTTCAAATCATCCAACAAATGAAACGATGAGTACTGAAAACAACACGTTCATTGCAGGGAAATCCAAAAAACACATTAAAACAACAAAATGGCATACAAATCTCCCAAAACAAGAGCAACCCAGATGAACAGATCCTCAAATCAAGAAACAAAAACCAAACCCACAAGGAAAAGACATGAAAAAACACAAAACAAAAGCCATAAAAACAAAAAGAATGAAAGAAACAAGCAATATCTCAAATACCCAATAGAGGAAAATCACAGGGGAAGATGAAAAGGCAATACCCAGAAGACAAAATCAAGAAAGAAAAGAAAAGAGAATACGTAAAACACAAGGAAGAAACAGAAAGAAACGCAAGAAGAATGAAGAGAGAGAGAGAGAGAGAGAGAGAGAGAGAGAGAGAAACCTGCCGTTGTTTATGTTTGGTGCAGAGTAATGGCGATGTTGTTGGTGAAAGGTGAAAACAAAGTGGGGGGTGATTAAAAATAAATTAGAAAAAGGGGGAAAATGGGGGAATTAGAGAGCTTTTCTTGGGGGAAAATGGGGGAAGGAGAAGGACAAGTGTTCATTGGATTAGTTTTAGAGACTTTTTCCTCTTTGTTTCTGCCTAATTTTTCCATTCCTTTCCCCCATTTCTTCGCTTTCATTTGATTTCCAACTTATCTCATAAGCTTTCCTTCATCTCAATTTTTCAACATTTGCGGAATCTTCTCTATTGTCTCTTATTTCTTTCTTTTTTGGGAAATATGTTTCTCTTTAACTCTACCAATCAAGGACCACAATTTCATGTTTAATATATATTTATATATATATTTATATATTTTTTTTTCATTTAATATCAGTAACTTCGAACCACTTTGCTAGCATCACTAATGTCACCGGACATACTCGCATAATCTACAATATTTATATGTCAAACAAACTCGTTACAAATTAACTCTTAAGTAAGTCGTATCATAATTAAACACATCACCTCTTAGACTCCTAATAATTTTGATATCTAAAGTTTAAATTAGTATATGTAGTTTGTTAAAAAAAATATATAATCACTGTACTAATTAATTTTGTCTCATTTTTCTTATAATATGGTATTTATAGTATAATATTAATGACTATAAACACAAATATTTTAAAATTTATTTATATTTAAAATTATTTAATGAGAATAACTCATTAAATACAACATAAATAAAAATGCATGATTAATTATTAGCACAACATAATTAATAATGCATTACATGATGTGTTTTTTTTAATATCAATAGAATTTATATTTGTAATATTATTATAGATGATAATATATAAATAAGTTGTTGTCATTTATTTTAAATGTTTGTAACATAGTATAAGTGTTGCTATGAATTTTGTTGGATTAAAAACTATGATAAAGTAGAAGAAAAGCCTATTAAAAGTTAAAAGGAAACAATAATTAAAATGTGTTTAACAGTAAATAATAATAATAATAATAATAATAATAATAATAATAATAATAATAATAATAATAATAATAATAAGCTGGAAGATTTTTACATTTATAAGGTAGATTTTAGACCATAAAGACAAGTGAAAGTCACCTTTTCATTAAATGTTCTGATAATAATAATTAAATTTGAAACCTAGGGATTGAAACATAACTTCTTTAATTATGGTAAAATAATTACAAGATAAATTGATTACTAAATTACATTTTGAATTAAGAAAATAGCTACTTTAATTGATTGCAAAATAATATATTAATTATCCTCACCCTAGCTAGCTAAAGGATTTAAATTACATGGATAATTTATTAAATGTTCTCTAAATTTATTTTTACAATCATTTTTTTTTAATGAGGACTAGCTTATAAATAATATATGATAAATTAGTTGTATAAATGCTATGTTTTGTGTATTATTGATTTATCTAATATAGAAAATTTATTCTTCAATTCTTTCTAAACATTTTTTTGATATCGTTAATTTAGCATGCACATACATTCTTAAACCAGACACTTCAAAAAATTGAGAGTCAAATTTTGATTTACATGATCGAACTCGAGGTTGAACTAGATTAACACCAAACAAAGAAACTACTGTGCCACCAACACTTTCAGTGATGTAACTTTTAATATTTGAATGATGAGTTTTTTTTTTCTTTTGTCCAATCAATTATTTATCTCACACTCTTATCATCAAACACATAAACGACTAATTTCTACATATTTTATTCACCAATAATTACGAATGATATAGAAATTTTTTTAGATTTTATCAAATTTTAGACACTAAATTCTAATTTTTCAATCAAGATTTGAATACGGTTGAATTAGAAAAATACAATAATTATAAAATGACGATCATTAAATAGTTCTTCCTCATAATAATTGGTCTAATTTTAGCTTGCCTAAATTTGTATTTACAACTACCATAAAGCCTTTATTTCTTTAAATTGATAGGAAAAGAATGCAAATTATTTTTTAAAAATTAGGTGGAAATTTTTGATACTAATTAATTTTTTTTTGATCTAATTAAACAGTCGAAAATCAAAATGGAGAATTTGGATTAAATGTCGCATTCAAATTCATATCATGGTCGTTTTCAGGAGTTTTCCCATTCAACCATAATGCTTTTCTTCTACGGATTCAATGTTTTTTTATTTTTAAATAGTGAAATCCATTTTTCTTAATCAAATATCATAATTATTTATTGGAGAAATCTGCTTTTTTCCTTTTGTATGATTATTTGGTATTATTCTCATAATCAACCATGTGTTATATATATATATATATGAATTGTTCTTAAAATGTTTTAGATTTTGTTGGTGCCGAAAAATGGTCAACTGATATTCATGTTTAATTGAGGATGAAAAGGCCAGCAAAAAAACGAAATTATGACACACCGGTGTGGTGTGAGTCACAGGACTTTCGATGCCTAAGTTAGAAATGGAATTTAGGAGAATAATTTAGTGGACTTTAGAATGGCTTAAAAGTACTTAGCTTAGGATCCATCCCTTGAAAGGGAGAAACTTGACTTTTATATCAGCCGGTCTCGTAACCGCTGCAGCTCACTTATGGCGATATAATGGCCGGTCGTTAGAAACGTCCGTCATTAAGCCGGGTATGAATACCGGCGTAACTCCTGACCGTTACCCTTTAAGGTGTAACGGTCTTTATTCTGGACTTGGTCGACTCTTCGGAGAGTCATGACCTCCACGACCGACCCACTCGTTGTGACGGGCGACGCCACGGGGTGCAGCGCCTCCATACGTTACTTGGACTCGGTCGACTCTTCGGAGAGCCCTGACCTCCACGGCCAATCCACTCGGATTGACCTACTCGTTGTAACTGGTGACGCCACAAGGTGCAGCGCCTCCAAACGTTACTTGGACTCGGTCGACTCTTCGGAGAGTCTAGACCTCCACGGCCAATCCACTCGAATTGACCTACTCGTTGACCCGAGAAAGGTGAGGCTGGGTCGACCTCGGAGAGTCAAGGCCTTCCTTGCCCGATCCCAGAGGAGTCGGACTTGCCGACCCCGGGGGGTCGGTATGGACTCGGCCGACCTGGGGGAGTTGTGGCCTCCATTTGGCCGACCCCCGGGGGTCGGAAAAGGTGTTGGCCGACCCCGGGGGTTGACAATGGCGTGACCGACCCCCTGGGAGTCGAGGCCTCCATTTGGCCGACCCTCGGGGGGTCGGCGTTAGCTTGTTTGTCTTCGAGTGGGTCCCAACCTCTTCCGAGTCTTTCAGAATATTTTTAGCTTAGTACGGATTATGTTTTTTTTATTATTAAAGTTATATTAATTTTTAGTGACCTACGGATGTATAATAATTCATCAAAATTAATTTTTTGTAATTAAAAAAATCATGAAACATAGTGGAACCAAACTGTCATTGAATTTGTTAATAAAGGAAGAAAAAAAATGGTTGATTGAATTGAATCTTTGATCAAAACCATCAAAATTAGAGCTAGATTTAGCGACTCCCTACAAGAATTACATCATAGGCGGACGAGGAGTATGATATGACGGCAAAACAAATATCATTTTTCATGTCTATAAAATGACAGTTTTTCTTGCCGTCGCGTTTTGGCTAAAGAAATAGTGACTAATGAAAATTGTTGCTCTAAGCACCATCGGCATATAAAAAAAAACAGGGAAGAGAGATAATATATTCATCCCACAAATATTATTATTCAACATTTTTTAATTATTAAAGAATTTTTTTTTTTACATTCATGGATAAGTTAATCAACCATTGATCCAAGAAATAATCAACTAACAATTTATTTTCCTTTATGTTTTTTTTTTTTTGAGTCTACAAATAGATAAATAAAAAATTTAAAAATTCTTTTTTTTTTACGGAGTTTCACTCATTCATAAGTCAAGAATCATTTCCAACTCTCTTCTCATTCTCTTTTTTTTCCCGCAAACATATTCTTAAAATATTTAGGGCAAACACTTAGAAAATTTAATCGATTTTTTAAAAATTTTATATTCACTTATTTGCTACTTATGGTACGTATTGACTTGTAATTTATTATTTACTTGAAATCAAGTATATTTTTTACTAGAAAATTGAACCTCTAATCTTGAAATCGTTACTATAAGATGAAAGTGTTTATTTTGACAAATATAATCATAATTAAGTTTGAATGTTTTACTTTTTTATTTTCTTATGATTTTAAGAGAATTGCTCTAGATAACTCAACTATTTTAATTTTAACACTTTTTTAAATATATTTCATCTATAACATATTTCTATGTTTTTTTTATATTCTAGAATTGTTAATGTTTCAATTAACTTACCTGCTTTCAATTAGCTTAATTTACTTGCTTCCAATAATGTAAGGAGTCTTCCAAGCATTCTTAAGATAAGGTGGGCTACTTTTTTCATTATAAATTGATTTTGAGATAGATGCTAATACTTTCTAATAACGTCTAGTAGATCACACAATAATTAATCTCAACCATTATTTTTTGTATAGCTTTCATCTATATACACATATTTATTTTTATTAAAAAAGCTAAAAATTTAGGAGGGATATTATTGTCAAAGTAAATTTCAGGATTTATTAAATTTAATTCAAAATTAAAGTTTAATCATAAATTTATAGTCTTAGAAAAATAGACATTCTCTAGATTATTTTTCTAAATTTGCCTAGTTGCCCCTCTAATAAGTTAAAATAATTGATATATATCTACTTAGAGATTGTAAGTTCCAAACCCCTATATGTATCAGAGATACTCAGTTCAACTTTAGTAAAAACTGTAATTAGTTAGCTGTATTAGTTTACTGCTTATTAGTTACAATACTAATGCCAAAAGAGCAGTAGCTTAACGGCATCAACGAACGCTGAATGACCATGAGGTCACGAGTTCGAATCCCCCTATCC